>UCOJ01001004.1:0-49367 GCA_900474305.1 Cecidostiba fungosa | reverse complement strand
CATTTTCTTTCGGCAGAATGATTCCCTAAACTCAACACTATCGCGCTCGTGGTCTTGGTTTTCCATTGCAAGCTTTATTTAAAAAGTTATAGGGAACAGAAAAACAGTATTTTTAGCTCCGACATCTCCTTAACATATAGAAATAGAACAAAACTGTTGTAAGCTCGTGCCCCATCATTTTTTTGACTCATTTCTCGACACACAGGAAGGCATTTTTTTCGCGTTTTTCCTCGTATATCCTCCCGATAACAATCGCGCGACCGCCGGTTGATTGCGCGTGCGAAATAATAATTTTCGATTGGCGTCGTGCGCGCACGTGGCGCCCACGCTTTGCCTTTTTTCGCATTGTTCCTATATGCCGTATCCCATCGTCGCTTCGTTTATATATAGGTACGTGGATTAATTCAGGCGAGATTCCACGTGTGAAAAGGGTTGCCTTTTTTCGATTGAGAGGAAAAAGGATAGCTGGATAGGTATACAAATTGATAAGCGATGCGTGTCTTGTTTGTATGGTTAAAGAGAAAAATTGGATGCGCTTTTTTAGAGAGAGAGTTTACAGGATACTCTACCGTGTTGTAGGGGAGAGTGGGGTATATTTGGACAGGGATAAAGTTGGACATCTTGGATATCTTTTGATACAGCCTTAGTAAAATTCCGCAAAAAAATAGATGTTTGGAATGTATAACCATTATTATGTGGCTGCAAGGTTGCCCATGTAATTTTTTAGAGAGGTATATAGTAATTAATAAATTTAAAATAGTAATTGCAAAAATATGTATTTCGGCACATCATAGTCAAAAACAAATTTAATTACGAAAATTTTGAGAACAGTTAGGCGCCTCAAATACTTGAAAATTCACGTAGTTACAGTAAATTTAAGGAAAAAAATAATTTGGGGCATAGTTGCCTGTTGCGGACCCATAGGCCTCATTTTATCAATATTAATTTTGCGTATACTTTAGCTTGGTTAACGTGCTTCTACGTAAAAAAAACTCAACATTTTCACCCTTACATTTTTTTAAATTAAATAACCCGTACAACCGACTACGGGGCAAAGTTGCATAAAATGATCTTCTTTTGTGTGTACAAAATAGGAACTTAAACATTCAAAATATGAAATGCATGTCTAAATCCAGGTCTATTATAGGTAACCATTGTTATATATATATATATTAAATCTAACTCCATCCATGCGCATATGAAAAATCAACAAAGCAAAAGTGTCCAACTATGCCCCACTCTCCCCCACATACATACGTCAGTGAATAAAAATTGACTCCAACGAGCATGTAAAAACGATACAATCAGTCTCTGCTATATCATCGAAAGTATGTATACCTATAACTATAACGAAAGGAAAAATAAAAATTGATTCTCGTTCGCTCGTTATTTAGCCCACGGTCGCGTAGGCAATGCATATACACAATATTGCAGGTGTGCAACGTATATACATAATGAAAAAAAAGAAAGAAAGAGAGCATATATAGCAATTATATCGACGCCTTTTTATGTTTAGCGCGTGCGCCCGAACATTTTTCGCGACTGAATGAAAGCAGGATGGGTGACTATACATATATACGCCACCACCGGTGAGTTGTAAGTATATAGCATCGCGTGAATGAGTGATAGTGTCTAGTATGTGACGAGTAGCTTATTCCGGACTCAATGGAGTGACGACTAGCGACATCTTGCGGTATGGGCGGGAAGTTGGTTGCAGAGCCGTGCAGAGGTGTGATGACATGACATGACGTTTGTATTGTTATAATAAAGAGGGATGAAGATTTGGTGGATTTTCTTTTTGAAGTTGAGATAAATAGTTGAACGAATCGAGATTCTTTGTACCGCAAAGCGCCTGTAGAGTAGCCTACCGCCATGCACCTGTGCAGTCGACGCATCGCACATACATAATCATAACAGGGCTGTATTCAGGCAACACATTTTTTTTTAATTCTCTTACTATTTACAAATAATGCTTTAATTCAAAAACTACAAGATTACTTAAACTATACGAAAAATTATTGCTAAGGGATGCAGAATCTATAATCGGCGTGCTGTTGCGTTAAGTTGCGAAATTTTCTTTCCTTCGAATACTACTAGGTATAACACATCAAGTTGTGATTAATAAGTCATATAATCATGTATGAAGATATCGTGTATGCGATTTATCCTATATAGAACACGAGGAACGAGAAATTCAAAGAAACCCGGGCAAATAGGGATCGGTGTCGCCCTCTACCGCCATTATCGGCAACTGATGGACTCACGTTCCAAGAACACACTCGCGTTTTATGTTTTATCATACGTCGACTGCTGTGATATACATATACGTGTCCGTCAGCAGCTCGATAATCCCCCCCCCACAACCCCACACCAGCTCACATTGCTCACAATCCCGATCAGAGCATATAGTGTGTGCAGTACAGTAGTACAGTTTCGTCAGTGTCGCGCAGTATTAGGCTGAAGCACAGATGATCCAGTGCTGGCTGCGCGAGTCCCGTCGCAGCGCGTAAATACTTACATCGTAGTTCGTATACCACAGTATCTACAGCGACGACATCAGCAGAGCCTATACTCCTCGACAAGCCCATAATCTCTCAAAGCAAGAAAAGGGACCACCTCTTTGTGGACCCGACTACCATCCGTAGTATATAAGCCTAGCACACAACACATCATCAAGATGGACGAGGGTCAATCCCAAGCCCAGGCGGAGGCTCCAAAGGGCTGGAGAGAGACGTCCGACGAGAAGACGTCGTGCAAGCAATGGACACCCGTCGAGGTATTGCAACACAGGCTCTACGACAAGGTCCAGATCAAGCCACCCGCACGAGATATGAAGCTCAAGATGGCAATGCACCAGGACCTGCTGCAACGCTTTTCCGTCATGGCCTCCAAGAAGAAGGACGGCGCCGCCGAGGTTCGTCGCCCTTTCTCTCTCTCTTTAACTATACTCTGTACCTATACTTACTATATATATATATATACATGCGCTCTTTGTCTGTATATGATACACTCTTGCGCGGGGACCCTTTCACTGCGTGGCTGAGATCGATTTTTTTTCTTTCTTATTCTCTCCTGATGCAGGGGAGGCCATTTAAACTCTCGACTGCATGGAGGAGAGAGAGAGAGAGAGAGAGAGAGATATGATGATGATTACTCATGTGTGTCTGTGTGGCACTCCCACAGAGCAGATCCCACTCCTGGATTTTTGTTTTGTGAAAGTTGCCCACGATGGGAAAATGAATTTCATTGGTCTCCAAAAGCCTGGAATAACTCTGCTTTTGGACATGTTTGCCCCGACTGTTTGTTTACATTGCCATTGCGCAGTACGATGCATTTTTTACCATTTGAATAACTAGTTTGAGAACGGAGTTATTCCAATGCAATCTGTGTGAAACATAGATAAAACTGAGAGAGAAGGAAGTTGCTATCAAGCGTATGCAAAGAGATCTGAGGACCTTTATAGTTTTTGATTCCGATACTGGACAGTATGCTTTTGTTGGTGTAAATAACAATGTTACGCTTACTAATCGCTTGAGATATATTTATATAAATGTATATATGTGTCCAGCGGAATTTGAACAATTGTTTGGCTTATCTGCTGTTTTAGAAATAATACTGAATTTATTATTTATCATCCATACATGAATATTTTTTTAGTTGTATTATAAGCTTGTTCAACAAAAATTTGTTCACTTGTAAGTACAAATTATTAAGCTTCTGTCTTTCTGATTTCTTTCTCTATTTGATCAGTAATTAAAACAGCTTTTGGCTTTGAAAACATTATGCCATGAAATAATCAATGACCCAATTCTTCAGAGAGAAATATCTTTTGTGTGATAAAAAAACAATGATTCATGGAGTTTGTCAATTTTAATTGGTTAACAGAATTGTACTGCATGTAAAGCCAACTTTATGCAAAACATCTGCAACTTATCATTATAATATAACATTAATTTTGTTTTAGGAACACATCAAGGACAGATTCAATTTTGTACAGAAACCTCTGATCAGAAGGATCAGAAGGAAAGGGAACTACAAAATTCTGAATACTAAGAGAAATTCAGAAAATGAGTCGCATTCGATGAAACAAGATGACTATTATAATGTAACGGGACAACAAATTTCGGACTTGGTGACGAAAATTGAATCGACTAAATTCAAAGTTGTCGAAGACCCAGAAGTAGACTTTGACATTGCGCGTGGTGTGTCAACGATGAGCTGCTACGAAAATGTTCCTCGAGAGCCACCAGTGGAAATGGGTGACGGAATCGTGCTAGAGAGCAGGCCTGATGTGACGAAAAAGTTGGAAAATATCAGTATTCGGGAATCGTATAATAGAAATATCACCGGAATTCGTCGAAAAACTTTATGTATGGATCTCATTGATCCGACAGTGTCACTGGATATCGGTGCAAATGCGCAGAACCAACCTGGTTCGCAGTTGTCAGTTGTTAATAGCAGTTTAGTTGACTTTTCTAGAGGATTTAGAGAGTAAGTTTAGTTTTTTACATTCATCAGACATAAAGGCTTTATTATAACGTTGTGAAATCATAATGAAATCATCTAAATGTACATTCTTCTTCTTTTTTTTGTTCTTCGTAAATTACATTTATATGTATATGCATCATAGTAATTTACAGTATTTTATATTTACCACTTTTTGTAACGATGTTTTACAGCAATAAACGAAATTATTGACTAATTTGCCCACTCTGCTTCAATACGTAATTTACCTAATTTTCGATAACTATCGACGCGTTCAATTGTAGGTACTGCACGAACATGATAAATCCGCAGCTGAACGAAGCTCTTGAAAAATTTCTCGCCGAGTTGTCGAGGCTGCAGCGAAACCTGTACAATCGTGACAACGCCAAGGGCCGATTTAGAAGACGATTTCACGCCGGTTTTCGAGAAATCGAGAGACGCCTGAAGCTGAACAAAGTCAAACTCGCCATCGTCGCACCTAACTTAGATAAAAGCAAAGACGACGATGGTAAATCGGCGATTATTTTAGCACGAAGTGTTTTTTTTTCTTCTTTCATTATTAATGGACGTTTAACGATTGCAATTTGCTGGTACCGATGCCGGAGCTCACTGTAATGTTTCATTCATTACAGGTGAACTAGATAAGCTGGTGCATCGATTTATCGAATCCTGTAGGAGGCACGAGGTGCCCGTTGCGTTCGGCCTTTCTCGACGTAAGCTAGGATATTTAACGCACGGCAAGGGCTTCGTCAGCTGCATTGGAGTCGCGAATTACGAGGCTCTCGAAGTATATATCAATTTATCATAAATTTACATAATGATTTATACGTTCGGATTGACCAATCGAGTCGTTTCAGCCGGATGCGCTTGATGAATATGTATAGAAATTTTGCCTTTTTTGTAGGACAAATTAGAGGAGGCGCTTAAAAAAGTTGTCGAGGCTAAGAACGAATTCAAGATTTTGAGCGGCCAGCCGGACAAGACGATTGACATGACGAAATTGTTAACAGATGATCTTTTGCTCTCGGAACGCGTTAAGCTGTTGTTGAAGACCTTAGCGTCTCATTAGTTGTGTATTGAAAGTGAGCTATTAGACGATAAGCAATTATGCATAAATGTTTATACTTTATTTTTATTTGACTTTAAAGCCAGAATCTACCTCTTATATTTTAATAGATCAACGTTTAGAATCGTTTTTTAATTGTACGTGGCCAGTAGACTACTCAGCGTTTAAATTTAAACGTTTTATATGTAAGTAGTCATGCAGAAACAGTAACATAGTTTAAATAATGAGTCATTTTCCTAAAACGTAATAATGTTTTGCATTGAAGACTTGCTAGGTAAATACATTTTAAATTTGATAAAATAATGATGTATATTGCACAGCATAGAATTAATTTGAAGAAAGTAGATGATTTTATATTTTTTTATAACGAAATGCCTAGTTTTTTACAATAAAATTGTTGACATAAATTTAACAAATCGTTCTCTCAAGCGAAATGTTTTAGAAAAAAACAATGTTGCTTCTTGTAAATTGTTTTCAGAATACTTTTTGGGGAATAAAAACAAAATATGTAGATGATGAATAAAATTTCGTAAAAATTCTTTCTATCAAAAGTGCACTTTTAAAGAATTAAAAAGTTCAGTAAAATGTAAAAAAACATCTATTCTTACATCGATCGAAAAGAAGGAAACTCCTGAGATCTATATAGCAACGCTCGATAACGTAGATATCTTCTCAAGCGCGATCAAACATTGCGAAAGATCTTGATCAGTATTTCTCCTTTTTTTCTTTCGCCACTAAGTATCAAAGAAACTTTACATTGTTATTTATACTCCGAAAATATTAATTTCAGTCAATTCTTCGATCTCTTTTTTCCAAATATCGTTAATAATAACACGACTAACATCACAAATTTTCAAAATCAATTCAAGCGTAAAACGTAATCTCTTAAAAATCATCACCAAAAATACCTAAAAAATCTTTCCCTTTCAAACTCGCGAATTTCCGCATCGACTGTACGCACCGGACCTCTTCGAGTGATCTCCCCCGGCGGCGGTGGCAGCGCTTATAAGTATATCCACGCGAAAAAGAGAAGAGCGCTGAATTTGTACTCTGAAATCTCGTCGACCTTGATTTGAGAAAGCCAAACGAGAGCCGATCAGTCAATGCTCCAGACGCGCGCTCCCGCACTTCCTTGAGACTTCATTGTTTGTTGTAACCCCTTTGGTTACCGATATGTATAGCATGGCGCTGTCGAAGTGGCTCTGTATTGTTGCCTTTTACGATGCGGTGCGCGGAGAAATCGTGCGAAATTATTGTTAATTTGGTTTTTTTTAATACTTTAATTTATGCTTTGTATTTTGAGGATTTTATTAGTGCGTAAGAATGCATTTTCTCAGTGGATGAGTTAACGATTTTTATATATCGTTTTTTGAATATTTAATTCTTAATTTTCAAGCAATCGTTAATTATACTTGAACTCTTAAAAATACTAAAAAATACCATAAAATAAGTAAAAAATCTATCAAAGAAAAACCAATCGACCACACACTTTCTGTCAAGATTGTACACGTGGATTGGGATTTTTCGGGGCGCCTTCCCCACACACATCCTCCTTCTTTCTCTCTCTCTCTCTCTCTCTCTCCAGACCTTCTCCACATCGTCGAGACACTGGAGGCTGCCGCGGCTGAAAAAGAACGGCATACGCTCACACCAATACCACACACGTATACACCCATACTATACAGCTCTCCTCGCGCTGCAGCAGCAGCAGCAGCAACGCTGCTCGACTCGGCAGTCAGTCAGTCGGTTCGGCACCGGCGGCCTCGACGCACGATCGGCGCGCCACATTGTACAAGACTCGATTTTGTTTTTCATCGTATTTTCACTCTCGCGCGTGTGAATCTGTGTTTCTTGGTGTGTTTGTGGATTTTTCGAAGACTGCGAGAGAAAAATACAGAGATCGAGAGCTGTTTTCCAGGTAGGAATGTGTGTGTGTGTGTGTGCGCGCGCGCGCGCGGTGTATATATAAATATTTTGAAGCTCGAGGTGAAAACAGTGTCTGTGCGTTTCTTGGAAACAAAAGAGTTTTGTGTGCGGTTTGTTGATCACGCGGTTATAGGTGTAGTGGGATAGTTTTAAAAAATAATATTAACATTCATTTCGAGGAGACGAAATAACGCCTCTTACCGAACACACTCTGTAGGTATATAGGCACGTTTTCCCTTCTCTTTTGCGATAGTAAGTATATAAGCAGCCGCCGACACACTAAATCAGCGCACACCTCTAAAAAGGTCAGATGCCACAAGGCATTATCTCTAATTATGCGAGTATCAGTCCTGCCTCATCGAGTATAGTGAAAGCGGCTTTTTGGAAGATGAGAAAAAAAATTTCATGCTATTCAGAAATTTTCGAATTCGCGAGAGTACGTGTGTCCTTCGGTTTTTTGGTGAATCACTATATAATGTACGGCGTTGAAATCTCCTGCCAGCCCACGTGTATACGGTCTCTTTTCTTTATCACGTGTGTTCTCTTTTTTTTTTATTTTATGCAAAGGAGCTTTTGTAACGTTAACTATAGGAGACAGAAATTTGTGAAAGTCGAGAATCCGCTGAGTTTTGAATTTAGAGTGCTTGCGTCAGTCGGCGTTGCTAATTCATTATTAATGCAGTGTCTCGTTGTTCTTCATAAATAAAATTGTCGCTCTTTCTCGCGGTTTTTCCTATTATTCAAGATGATTCACGCGCAACGGAAGAGATTAAATAATATTGGGTAGTCGCTATACTTGACGCACGAATCCTTGACAAATTTTATGAGAGATACTCGATAATATTCTTCATCCTTAAAACTCACTACTCGCAAACATTCCTCGAAGGAAATCTACATGTAGGTAAAGTAATGCCTCAGAGCTCGAAAAAAAAAAAAACGTTGCTCCCACAGCTATATAATACACGTGTAACTTCGAAAACGGCATCAGCAGAGCCGCACAATTTCCCAGCGCTAATTTCCGCGTTTACGACTCATATCGCGCGTAAAAACGCATATCCGTTTCCTCTCTCCACTTGTGGATTTCCCGCGACAAAGCGAGACCGCCGACGACGTGTCGTTGATCCCGCAGCACATACGTCTCATTATCGCGCTAGATTAGCATGAACCGGTGACAAAATCGCTCGCAACGATTTTGCACCCAGATAAGTCGTGTATATATTTATGTGAGTTCGAATGGCTTTGTTGATTTGATATATAGCGAGTAGCTTGAAGTTTTCGTGATTTGTTATTTTTTGAATTTGTAATAAGGTGATTGTAAGGTGTCTTGTTGGAAAATGAGTTTACATCAGTGTGTAGTGGAACGAAACGCGAGCAAATATTTCTTTTTCTTATCGATTCTTTTATCTCAAGAGTAGGAGGTGTCTCATAATATATATACAATATACATACGCTCGAAGTGTGCAGGAATTTGAAAAATCCATCACGTAGTAGAGTGTGGCGACAGTTGCCTCGACTGATAAGCGTTGGAGGTTAACTTATATGCAAAACTGCGCTATTTTTGACGCTTGACCTACATTTCTACGTGAACTTGCATATTTCTGCTGTAAAAAAGTGTCGTTATCGCAAACCTGAATATCGACAATCGGCGTATATTACCAAACCATTATTATGGAACCAAAATATGTAGTTTTCTTCAAGACTTCGTTTCCGCTTCATCGGCGCCAAAAGAATATACCGTAATGCACCGCGCGCGCGCGCGCGATAAAACCGGCAAGGCGTGTCGCGCAACTTCGCGTCGCCCATGTAAATAAGATACACCTATATATACCGGTATGTAGCGGAGATACTCGTGACTTATTAAATGCGAGAAAAATGTTTTTTGCGCCAGAGGTGAAAATCGGGTCGAAAGTCGCAGAAGTGTGACTTTCGTTGTGGTTTTTTGGGAGAAAGTGCGCACATAATTTCTTTTATTATTGCGCGAAGAGAAGGGCGAGTTGAATTATTGTTAATTTTCGTGCTGCTCATTGCGCTTGAGATGTAGTTTCGATACGAGAAAGAGAGATGTTGATGATGTTTATTTTGTGAAAGTGGCGCCGTCCGATTTGGAGCAGGTTTTTTTACCGATCTTCGTTTCGATATAAAGCAATTTGCTGCTTAATAAGCTTTAATGTTTCGTTTTATCATTGGCACGTTATACATACTTTTATCATTATGTCAAAGCTGACTGAAAATATTTGCATAAAAGCTACTCTTCATCGATCGCTTTATTTTCTCAAAACACACAACGAAGCTGCGCAGACTGAACGACAAGTCTACCGTGTGTTATCTCGATTAATCGCGATCGAGCCCGTAAATTAATCGGAATTGGGCGTTCATTTACAAGAATCGTTTTGGCGATTGTGTCACATTTTATTACCCGATCGGTTGCACACGTACACCAGGTTTATACATCCGCTGATACTCGGTGTATTACGATTTTCTTGAAGGACGTTGTCTCTTTCACGTCGATAATCCTGCAGCTTGATTGTGACTCAAGGCAAATATTTATATTGCTGGCGACAAAAAAACAGTCGTCGATTTCTTTACTTTAAATTCGTAGACTTTGTAAATTATCGTTGTAATTAAACGATTACCGATATTGCAATCTATAAATAATTGTACCTCTAGCAAAATAACGTCATTTCGTAATCACGCGCGCAAAAAAAAATTACGACTGTCCTCGCTAAAACCTGCAAAGTTTAGAAACCGGGAAGCACACAACTTTTACCTACACTTGGAAATCGGCAACGTCGGCGTAAAAGTACACCAGTCTCGAGGTCGCCTCTATGTGTGTGTGTGTATGAGAGTCTCCACAATACACCTGACCTCGTCGAGACTGAATTTCGCGCGTGAATTCCTTGGCTCTTGTAATGTCGCCGATTTCTGGCAAAACGAGAAAGGTGCTGAAAATCGGTATGCGCATAGAGAGCTATATATAATTGAGCGATTTCTCAAGAGCTGCGGGATCGGTTTGTTTTATTGAGCTGTTATCCTGAAATTTGTCGAACGACCGGTCTACAATAATATTACACATTACATTGGGATTATAAAGACGAAAAAGAAAATCCTAGACCAGCAATTCGCAAACGCGACTTACGCAAAGTCTACGTTTATCTCGCTACCTTATCTCGTATAAGCCGCAGAAATTTAGCGCTTAGGATATATAATTCTCCTCGAAGGCGTACAGTAGTAGTGTAGAGTCGAGATGAAAGGTCAATTACAACTGCGCCAAGGAATGCGCCGCCGTTTCACACGGAATAATCGCGATCTTCGTTTTCACGCGCTACTCTGCGCTATGCCTTTCGGCAGTCGATTTAGTAAGGCCTTTATTCGTGACAGGATGATTATTCTTCGCAGGTGTAATTGGAAGGAAGTTTTGTAAATCCTACATTTAACGCCTCTGAGAGCTTTTCTGCGAAAAATTCAGTTTAAGTCGTTCTATCTCCAGCACACATGCACGCATTTATATACTCGCTTGTACTCACTGCTCACAAATCATCGAGTGCATATAAGTCGTGGTGGGAGAAGGCGCCAGTGCTTTCCGGCGTCTTTCTCGAGAATCGCCAGAGACGACGACAAATTCACAAAGACGACTCATTGTATACGCGCGAACTTTACCCTTGCGACAGCTGCTGGATCGTGAGTAAAGGGTCGTGATGTTTGTTATTTATTCTTTGATATAGCAGCTCGTTTTCACTGCTGTGTATATAGGATCCAATTAAAACTAAAAGCCGTAGTATCACACTAATAACTAATAAAAACTTGCTAACTTTCCTCTCGCTGTATATTCCAAATCGGTGCAGACTGGCGCAGCAAAGCGAATTTAACTTTTCTCTCTCTCTCGATCTCGCAAAGTTTAATTAATGCGAGTTTTATGTAATTAATTAGATAAGAAGAGCCTCGACTGCTTTGCATATCGCGACGGCGCGTTTGTTTCGCAAAAGTTGGGAAAATGCGCATCTGTTTGCTTTTCCATTGTTGAAAGGAATTTATCGCTCGATTGTTTGCATTACTTATTTATGCATACACACAAATATATGCCGTAAAAGAAGATTATGAATTTCAGTGATCACCGACGTGACACAGATAGCATCACGAACTATATATGTATATAGTAAACAAGGAAACGTATAGTGTATATAATGCACTTTCAAATAATAAACGTCAAACCCTCGTCTCCTCCCCTAAAAATAATTTTCTACTCTATCCCAGAGCATAGCAATTCAGAATCTCTGCCACGGATCTGAAGCATAGTATATAATACATACAGCAGGTACATCACGATCATCGACCGTTAGACGACTAGCCTATAGATGTGTGTATACATATATACGAATGTACAGAGCCGCCATCAGTAAATCTTGAAAAGCGATAAAAACGAGGCGTCGTAACGGCAATGAATCAAACGCGCAGCGGCCGAAAACATTCCGTCATATAAGAGCGACGCGTATATACAGCACGAGTCCCGCGATTAACTGTGAAATTCGCGATGTTTGCACAGAGGTGTGATAAAGACCTGATGCCTGCGTACTGCGTGATAGAGTATAGAGGAGATGCTGATGTTTGAGAGAGGATTAATCGGGATGATTATTCTTTTAGTTTGATACGGAGATAACGGAAAAAATTTTTTTTTCAGATCGAGTGTTTTGCGATGATTATTCAAGTACCTAATATTTCATCAAAAAGTTTCATTATATACATTATATTCTTATACTTCGAGCCGTAAGACGAGTCGCTGTTTATGCTTGTATATGGAGTGTAACCTGGTTTTTATACAGTGTGCGAGAGAGAGAGAGAGATTAATCCAAATTCATGAGTGGCTGCGCGTCAAGGAGAGAGAAAACTTATTTTTAGACCCACGAGGAAGTGCTCATCTCGCATTGATGTCAGAGATGCGATTGGCCTGATTTCTCGGACTGATTAAAAATTTATGAATCATTCGTTAAGATCTTCGTTAATTAATTAATATATATCTCACACCTGCCAAGTGTTTCTATAATTAAACGTCGTTTCTCACAAACGTCAATATAATATATACAGCTCCAAAGTACAAACTTCGCGAGATCAGCGTCTTTTTTCCCTCCGTATAATAATACCATATATACTGCACTGGAGTGTTGAGGCGCACGTTACGCAGCAATGAAACCGCAAGAGCAGCAGGATGTCGGCTCTCCCGTTACTGTATGTGTGTATGTGTATAGCTATATGTGCGCTAAGCTGCCTGCAATGCACGCCTTCCAACTGCAAACAGACAGACTCGATTTCTTGAATTTCTGCTCACGAGGCTGTATTTTCCGTGCGTTTAGGTCCCTGAATTTTTTGTGTAGTTTATTGAGATTTTTTTTTCGATTGCGCTTCAAAATATTTACTCATGTTATTCTATACATTTACAATAATTTCTGCATTTATTTATGTTACAGGTGAGTCTCGCAAAAATCCGTCCTCTTTCATCGCGTAGTCACGTAAGTCAAACATTTATTCAAAATCTTCGCGACTCTCTGTCCCCTTCGTCATTACCATATTTCGCCTTAAACCTTCGAACCGAGATCTCGATCTTTTATTTCTATACTCGTCGATCCAATGCTTATACTCCTTTCTCGGTCTTTATTCCCGCGAGCGTGTCTCGTCGTGTGCGACTCCTATAACAGCCTACGCCCAGAAAGGAAATCGGAAATCGGACATTTGGGATTCAAACCGGTTTCCTGTGTGAATCACAGTTATTTTTTTACCTCTTGTCCGTGACGAAATTAAAATACGAAGCGACCGCTCTTTTTGCTTCGCTGAGAGATCTATCGCTTCCTGGACCATCGCGCTGCACTGGAGAGTATAATAAAAACTCTCTTTCTCGCGTTATTGTAATTAATAACGGAAAACGTAACTGCAGCTTCGATTCTGAATAATAATAAGAATATTACACGCTCGAGTTTTCTCCCGTGAGAAAGTGCGATTCATTAGTGCTGCGCTCTCGAGCCTCAATGGACTCGGTCGAGTGTGTAAAAATGAATTTCGAGCTGGATTCGATTGTTCTTCGGACGATAAATAAGCGTATAGCTCACGTGTGTGGAATATCAATAGAATTATATATATATTTTCGAGTACTCGTTTTCTCACGTGTAACGCGATATGAGAATACGATCGCTGGAAGTGTTAAAATTTGTATTGCCAGAACGCCGGTTAATTAGCTGCGCAGTGAGTTTTATTTACTTATTCTGGAATGCGAGGATTTTCTCACGCCGAGTTTCGAGTGATTCTATATACTGCGTTTACAAATCGATTTGTAGCCTCGCGTCGGCCGTGCAAAAGTGAATCCGGCGAATCAATTACTAAACGGTCTTACGTAAGCCGGCGAGTTTAAATTTTCTGCAACGAATTCGTTTTCTTCCGTTATACAACGACGATCGTGTCATATACAGTAAAAAGCAATTCTATCTTCCACCTCTGACAAAGCCTAATCGCACGCAAATTAGCCTCGAAATTAAGCCTGACAAAATAACGTCTCTTTCTTCATCATCTTGCACCGCTGAGCTCAAAAACTGTCTTCATCTGCGAAGTAGAAGAAAGTTGAAGACTGAGCATGTGCATATATATATAGAAAATCTCTCGGTGTCAGCGACGCGTGTATAATTAGACGGGCAATTACGCGCCCACGCCTATCTCTTGCTGCAGGTGAGATCGAGAGGTGGGAATCGAACTGCCGAGTTGGCGAACTTGCTAATTGGCTGGTGCTGATGCTGACGACGACTGGAGCTCGGTTTAGATCGAGAGTAATGGAGGTTCGATTTTTTTGGGAGGATCGTTGTGGGAACGTTATATCAAGAAATCGGTAATATGTACGATTATACCGATTTATGTAATATCGGCTCTTTGTATCTTATCTTTTTGGATCGGAACACCTTATTGTTTACCTCGTTACACAAGGATATATACTACAGTGATATTACGCGTTGCATCAGATCGAGAAAAAATAGTATCCGATGACGAAACCCCGCAGTGATTGATAATATAGGTGTGACCTTCAGCAGAATCTAATTATGACAGGTCATTCATCAAAATCGAATATCGATAAAGATACATATTATTAGCTATGCCATAAAGACTCCCCCAGTAACCCACAATACCGATCCCTCAATTGCGCACTTCCCACTAGCAACATCCTCTATATACTCGCTTGCGGCAATCGATATACCTCCTCTCCCGTCTACATATACGCAAACGATCTATTCTTTCCGTTCCCTCTCCTCCAATACCTATAGGCCTTTTAGCATCTGCGGCTCACAATTGCACATGTGCTGCTCTCAGGAACAGGGGCCTGGGAAACTAGAAAGCAATCGTCGAACCGGTTATATACATATAGTATAGTCGCTAATTCTCAGTAATGGGCTGTGCCTCGGGTTATATGGACAACATCCCAAGAGGTGTCGCCGCTGCAGATTTCGGAGAGTAGAGACTCACTCAAGATGAATAAACGAATTACGAATAATTGCGACTTCTTTAATTCGACGATTACTCGTTCCGTCTATTAAGCGCTATTATAGAACTGAAAGAAACTATTACACACTCGTCTCCTCGATAAAAAAAAAGAATCTGACGTCAGGCTGAAGAAAAGCGAAAAATTACCGATCAAGGTCAAACCGATGGGGGAAAAAATGTGAAAAAACGCATTCCTCGGCGGCGACTCGCAGTTCCGAGAGTGAAATCGTCCGACAGAGTGTTTTTCGTTGCTACACGCAAAAGAAGGAGCATATAACTAGAGAAGCCTGCGCGCTCTAACCCACATTCCGCGCCGGCGGCGACAAACGATCTCTACACGCGGGAAATGGGTCACTTCCGCTAGCAATTACGCTCTATGGTGTGTACGAGAGTATAGTCTATATGGTATTTGAATTGCGCGCGCGTTCGCGATAATTCCCGCCCCGTTTTTGACGAATTTTTGATAAAACCGCGTGAGACTTATGTCGAACAATAGGATTCAGCTGATGTGAGTATATTACGGTGACATCCCGGATGTACCTATATATACATGTGTGTTCGCACGATGTGGAATATTGTCTGATGTCACGATGACGACGCTGCGATGATGAGAGTTTAGCAGAAATGGAGTTGAATGCACGCGTTTCCAGCCTCTATATTTCAACGAGTCAATTGAGAGTCACGAGGGAAAATGGTATTTTTAGAGATGTATACCACCGCGGAGATGGTTTTTGCGCTCATGCGAACAAGGTCGATTCGGCTGTTACTCAATCGACGCTCTTTTTTTTGAAGGACAAAAAGGCGTTAACTTTCAACCGATACTCAATTAAAAAGCAATGAAGCTATAAATACAGGTATAAAAAGCCTCGAGAACCAATTAATCGATATAAAAGTCGATCGATCCCCAAGAACAATGCGCCAATTTTTCGACTGTGTATACCTCTTCTCTTCGGCTCAGACACAAAGAGAATATACCGCTTCCGCCTACAGCAGCGGCGAAAGGTTCGATATCCAGGACTCTCGACTTAGGCGCTCGCTTTTCACTTCTTAATTGGAAGATCCACCGGCGATTAAATAATAACGCGCGCGACGAGAGCAGCGATACAAAAGGGCGAAGATCGGCTTCTTTGTCTGATGTGGACGCGGGTTATACGTGATGGAGAAAGTGTTGTTCCGTAAAATTCCGTGGGTACCCTGGTAGAAATGAATCTAAGAACTGGCCAGTTACTTAAGCTAGATTGAAACCTAAGAACTGGCTAGTAACTAGCCAGTTCTTAGATTCATTTCTACCAGGGTATGTTCGGAGAGAGAAGGTGAAAATTTGTGGAATGTGTTTGAGGAGTGATTTGGAGGTGCGTGTAAATCGATGAAGAATGCTGTATTAGGGGAGATGCGGCCAGTACGGCTAATTCCCAGTACGGATATTTTTGGGTTTCGGGCTTCCAACAACAGATGGCACCGTTTTAGCTCGGTTATCTGGTGTATATTATTTTGTGGTCTAATTTGTTAATTTTAAGCATGTCAAAAGTTATTTTACGAGGATCACCCCTTTCATCCTATGTACGCTTATATATGTCTAAGAACTTTTATGCAAACTTTACATCTTTAAGAGTCGATTGAGACGTGTGGTAGGCCTACTCCTAACTATTATTATCCGCGGAGTGTAAGTTAAAACATTTTTATTTCCCTTTTGTCCAGTATGGCTAACACTAATATCCTCAAAAATGTAGAAATTACTCACTTTTTCTTTTATACATAAAGAATGCTTTATACAAAGAATAATAAAGATGATTCAAACAGAGTAAAGTGGCAAATTCGGCAACAAAAACAAAATCAATAAAAATGACAAAAATTGGCTGTATATTTGACGCTAGAGAAACTCGGAAATTGAAACTTTTATATATTTACGTTGCAACTTAATTATTGTACTCTGGGTAACACATCGGGACAATTTTTATATTATAGAGGACTGTTTAAGGAACAAATCCATGTTATTAATTTTTATTTTTGTCGAGTCAATAAATATTTACAGTCGAAATAGCTAAAAATAGCCATACTACTGGGAGCAGCTTTTTGCAAACTCGGAAGATGTACGTTTTACATTTATGCGCATAATTTTTTTAAATGTCAGGTTTGACTCGCGCCAATTTTTATCCCTATATAGAAATTGGGCTAAAGAACATATTAAAATTATGAATTATATTTTTCATCGCGTTAATAAAATCTTACGCCCAAAATAGCTATGAGTAACCGTACTGGGCATATCTTCCCTATATAATTCTTTCCTGTAAGTGTATACCTTAGAAACGTCGAAATTCCTTGTCCTCCCCGTTGCAAAATCAGCGCATTTGACAAGATCCTCCTACTGCTATACCAAAGCAATATATATATATATAAATAGCTTCAGCGACACTCCCGCGTTTTATTTACGTCACCTCTCTCAGCGAGTTCACAATCGCTCATCGACCTGGTGCATTCGTGCATTGTCAACGCTTGTAATTCTCGCCTGCGAGCGCAGAAGGATTACGCGAGAGAGTTTTAAAGGTGGGACTTGCGGACTGAGTTGTATATTGTAATCCTCGCGCAGCTGGCATAATGAATCTTGCTTCGGTGAGCTCGAGCCGCGCACTGACGCGCGGGATTATCACTTTTGCGCTGTTGAAACGGAGAGAAATGTGCTACTCTGCTGTGTTGCAGGATTGATTCAACTATTATTGCCGAGTTGAATTTTAGCTTTGTATAAATGAGTTATACTATTAATTATTCAATGTACACTTGTACTTCCTTACAAGAAGCTTTCTAAAAGGATTAGTGTCTAGTCGCAATTAAAAAAAATATATATTTATATCAATTTATTTTCACACATAATAAACACGAAGAGCAGAGAGCGAACGAGAGTATAAGAGATAGAGACAGGTCAAAGACCTGCATCATCTCTCGACCATAACAAATGAGAGAAAAGCGTGACTACTTTGTAAACTGTATATTATTATTGTCAGCATAAAGAAGCGCTTAGTATATAGCCGCCGACGCCGCCGCAGCAATTTAGAGATAATGGTCAATAAACTTTATTGTCGCGTTCTAATCGCTAATTACCGAATTCACGCGCCCGTTAAAACCGCCTTAATTGGCAGAAAAAGAAGCAGTTCTCTTTCACGCAACTTCTTTTTTCTGTGAATAATCTTCTATTTTTAATATAAGCCTAGCTTCAAAATTAGAACGAACCATCAGTGGCGTATACATGCGATGTATCAACTTGTAAGTCGGAAATGAGTCAATCAACGACCAAGAGATGCTATCGTCCCCTCCAATATATATGTATATATATAATACCGAGTCCAACAATGATACTCATTGTGCGGCTTCTTAGAAACACTTTGTTTACGTTGTCGAATGCTTAGGCTGACGTTTTTTCTTCTTCCTATATACTGTCATGGCTACCGGTTGTGAACTTCAAAGACGACGATAAACATTGTTCAAAAATCTTTTTTCAAGTTTCACTTTTACTCTAACTATCTACCTGTCGAGCAGGAACATATCCCATTGTTTTTCACTTCGGAAGAAATGAAAAGTCAATCGGCAGAACGTGCGTTTTCACTATAGCGGACGCGACAATTTTCCTGTAAAGTCTCTCGAGTTTCTCTGTGACACAGCTCATAACTGTTCAGTCCAGCGAAGCGAGGTCAAGCGAGATTTTTATACTTTACTACTGTCGCGACGCATAAAATACATATTCTCGTCCTATAGGGTCTCTCGCTACATATCCTTTCGCAATGATCCGGTATTAGCTGTAAGTATAATAAATACGTTATAATACACAAATCGTGACTTGATATATGCGCCACCAGTATTCTGCCGGTATACGACTGTATATAGATTTTATCGAGAGAGAGGTGGATTTTTTTCTTGCTTCTATTACGTAGCGAAGCGGAACGATCGAAGGGATTTTGCGATTGTTGTGATTTGGTTATTCATGCACAAGGTGAAGTTTAGAAAGCCGTGTTTGGTCAACTACGTATAATTGAATGTACATTTTACGCAGGCGTATATATTGTCCGGAGAATTATTAATTAAAAGATACGATCTTCATTTGGTTATATAGAAGCATAAATTACTAAACATTGCGAGAATAAAGCAGTGCTAGAGAAAACGATTAGAAACAATTCATCGAAATCGCAAGCGCACTTCAGTCAAGTGGAACGTGTATATACTAAAAAGCTGTTCTCTCTGATTCATTAAAATTATCTCCTTATCTCTCAACTTATATACTTGCTCAATATTCAAGTTTCCCGCCGCATTATCGCCAGCCAAGTGTCTTTACTTCTATCCAAACCCACCTCTGATATAATGTAATACAAAAACTTGGATCTTCAATGAAGCAGCAGCAGCACAAAAAAATGATTCAGTTTCCGGCGTCGCGAAATCAATTACTTATGATTCACGCGTCGCGTCGCGGAGGCGCGACCGAAAAAGTATATATATATACTATATAGCGTACACCGCACCCTTACTTCGTATATTTTTAGGCATCGCAAGAGAGGAGGAGAGAGAGAAAAATAAGGAGCCGGAGACGACCACACGAGGAGACGGGATTATATACGGCGTTGTCTGCGCTTTGTTATTCATGATTATGAAGATGCTATATGGGTGTAAGCTGATTTCGGCCGTGTGGCTCGTGCACTTTTTAGGGTTGATGGTGAATAATGGGGCTTTTGAATTGATGCTCTTTTGTTGATAGTTGAATTATTCAAGCTATAGAGGCTTAGGACGATTTTATGACAATTTGTACAATTTTCTTCAGTTCCTCTAAAGATTCTACAAGTGTAACACTTATATATATGAATTAACAGTATAAAAAAATGTTGCGTAAAATATCTATACTGATAATTTGCAAGTGCGTTCGCACTCGAGTACTCGACACTCCCCGCCAAAACAGGAAATAGAATTAACATAGACGCGCGTGACTGTTCGTCTCGCGGCGATGAGAGCGGAATCGACGAGGAGGAAGCGAAGTATAAAAATGATGAGTATAACAAGCTTGTCTAGCTTATAACACTCGGCGGTTTCTCTCGCGCGCCGCCGCGAGTGTCTCAATTAATTTCATATATCTCGAAGAGAGGAGCTTGGCTGAGTGCCACTTAATCTTACCCGATGAATGGAAACTCGCACAGCCGACACGATAGTCTCATTCATTCGTCTGATGAGTCAGCTGTTGGCTTTGGAATTTGCAAATTGCGATAGTTGCTCTGTGTATTATAGACGTACGTATTATTGTAGGAAATGAAGTTTATGCGCTATAAGGGATTTGGTTTTCAGCACATGAATCGAAGATTGATCGTTAATTTGATTCTCAGAAGAAGCTATGCGTGAGATGAAAAGGTCTTTCCACGAAAACAACGTTCATTTTTATACACAAAAATGCACTTCCGACGGAAATAGATTGTCTCCGTCGTCTCTTTCTCTATACGTATAAATGCACACGCTCGACTGAGCACAAGACACGTAAAAGTCTTTTTTCGTGAAAGTCATTCGTTCGATAAACAACGCCTGCATCTCTTATATTTATATTTACGTAAGTTGACTTTTCTGCGTTATTCGGGAAACCTAGTCTGGTTCGATGAGTCATACTCGCGGTATACGAGATAAAGTGTACACGTGTTTGCGTTTCTTTTCTTAAAAAAGCTACCCTCAATTCTGACTTTTTTTCCTTCCTTATCGCATTAAAGACAAATTACAGCCATTTCTCTCGAGCCTACATGTATAACGGTAACTATATATCACGATCCATCATCTATTCCAATCGAAACAAAACGCTTCCAACAACTCCGCGAATCAAATCTAGTCCCAATAACTGCATCGCTCGCCGAAATAAAGCCAATAAAACGGGGCCAACAGCAGCGGAACACTCGCCGAGTTTCCGTTAAAACCATCAATTGCGCAGTGTAGTATAACGCATATCCTGCGTATACACACGATGTCAAGGTTGACTTTCGACACTCGAGTGTATAATACAAGAGCTATATATAATATGTACTTCCCTTTGCGTATAATATTAATGATAATCCTCTCTCTGTGCTGGGGCTTATGCTGTGTTCTTATAGCGTCAATTAGCTAATTGTAATGGCACGTTCTGCAGTCATGTCATTATGCTCGTCTTCGTGAAAAGAAGGTGTAATTTTGTCAATGAGGGTTTATGGACTTTTTTTTGTGCGGCCTGATGTGTATTAAGAAAGGGAGAGTCGCTGTTAATCGATATATGGTGGACTTTCTTTTAATTCTGTCTAGATCATCGCGTACATACATCCTAAATTTTATAGAAGTAGTAAAGATGCGAGTTTATATTGTAGAAACAACAGCACCGGCTAATTATGACTTTTTTCTCTCTATGTTGCAGGTGAGCAAAGATAATGAACAGAATCACTTTATACCGGCTATGACGTTATCGATGTATAATGATTGTGAGTATACGATACAGAACTTTAAAATTACGCACTTAATAACTACTACAAAAGACTTTGACTCTGGGTTAACTAAACTAAACTAAAAAATTCTCATTTCAAGTTTCTCACATAATATCGAGAATGAGTTTCAAATTCTCGAAAAAATTAAATGACCGAGAAAGTCTTTGTGTAGCCTACTGCACTAAAACTAAAACTTTGACTCACTCCTCAACCGCGTCACTCTCAAGTAAGCAAGAAAAAAAAACAACGCGTACAAGCCGCAAAAAAACCGTTTTAAGCATCGGTTCGCGCGAAAATTATATTGCGAAATCTCTCGCAGTCAAGTCAGCTCGACTAGAACGAGAAAAGAAAACTCGAGCCGCGCCTTAACGGAAAATCATATCGCGCGATACATTAACCTCGACTTCTTCGTCTTCTTTTTATATGTATTCTAATATATAGTCGGTGCAACACTTTCTCACGTACGAATTAACAAACAAGTGCGCGGGAGGTGCGATTTTTTCTTTTCATTGCTGCGTACTGATGCACTTGAGGGGGATTTATTGCGATGATAATATGCGTGCTATCTGCGCCGGGACGTGAGAATCACCGGAGAGAGATGTTGCGTTTGGATTATTGCTCTTGGAAAGTTGATTGTTACTGCAGAGAGATGATTTCAAAACGAGTTTTGCAAAATCTTATACTCAAAGTCGATGATAATATACCTATTGGATAAAGAAAAAAAAAACAACGACGCGAATCATCATCAGCTCCCCAAAAGCCATCACAAAGATCAACGAACGACTAATGACCAATCTCTCAGCATCTATATACCAAACACTTTACACAGCTCCTCCGCAACAACATCTTCTCTCCGCGCTCTCCAGCTGCGTATAAAAATCTAAAAATAAATTCCTCGCGCTCCAAGTGGCGTAAGTATGTACCGAAGAGAGAGAAGGTTTTCCAACGCCGGAAATGGGCGTATAATATCCAGGGACGAAGGAATCGACATCGCGGATAACAAAGGGGGAACGAGTCTTTATACATTTCTCATCTGTACACATACGCGTATACGCTTTAAATGTTGCAAGTTCCCTGCGCTTTTATTGTTGATTTATTAGTTGAAAGTTTATTAAAAATTGTTTGTCATACACGCTTGATTTATATCGCGAAAGAGAATCGGCGGACCAGACAATGCCGGAGTAAAAGTGAAACTGCCAAGTGAAAAACGACGTACACGCACGCACGCTCTAATCTCACGATCCGTCTCTCGGTGACAAATTCGAGATACCAAAAAATCTGCAAATTTTAAAAATACAAAAAAAAACAATATTACACGACGGGAAAGCTAGTGAAAGCGCACCGCGCCCGTGAAAATTCGCGTGTCACTGTCACGGTCACCGGGGCGTATTCGATACATATATATAGTGAAAGTGTAATGAGCTTGTCACGTGATGGATGTGTCGGAGCTCGTTAGGGTGTCAAAACGACCAAAGCATCACGTGTGTGTGTGTGTGTGACAAAGTGTGAGAGGAGAGAAAAAAATAACGGCGTATATCGGAATCGCGATCAGTGAAAGTCCTATATGCGTGCAGGAGTGATTTTACAGATGAAGCTTGATTGGCGGTGTGTGAATTTTAGAGGGACATACTTGACGTTTGATGGAAAAGCGCAATTTTATTGTTGGAAGTGTCTGCCGGTGGGTAATTTTGATAAGACTGGTATCGTTCGTGTTCAGCGTTGGAATTTAAATTGCGTTGATAATAAATTGCAATAAGTGTATACTAGTTATTGACGTATAGCTGGTTAGGAATACTTTCCAGTTCGTATACGACATTCACTGATAAGTAATTTCCCATTGAGAGAAGACTAATATTTCACACCGACGATAACCAAATTATTCTGGTTTCTTTATTCTATTAAATAATCCCTTCACTCAGATCTCGCATTAAAAAGCTAAGCAGAAAAAGTCGTAAATCATATGCTATAAAAACAATAGAGCCTATAAAGACCAAAGGAAAAATAACGTTATCCTAGCATCAGCTTACCAGAGCTGCACCTGTCGAGTCCAGACCGTGGCATTATACCTACCCGAAGCGTCTAACTGTTCCAGCAGCAGCCACTGCTCGCGGACACACATATAGCATATATACGTGCCTTATACCGTCCTCCGAATAAATATCAACACAGCCGATGGCCGCAAGAGTACCGTTTCTGCAGTAGTTACTCGCGCGTCGTCTTTATATTCTGAATTCCGTATAGTCTCATTGTTTTCTTCCTGTGCCATCGTGTCTGTCGTCTATCCGTCTTGGATATATCGGTATGTAGAAAGATTTTTTTCGTCGGATATACTGATATACATAACTGTATATAGAATTCGCGAAAACTGTAAACATTTCAATTTCCAGTTTCATTAGACGCAGCGTACGTTTTGCGTCGTGAATATAGATACTGACAAACACATATATACATATGTTTATGTATATATCTGCGAATAAAACTGGTTCTGAAAAAATGCATTATAAATCTGGAAACGAAAGCTCCACACATATAAATTTCAAAGCCGACCACAACATTCGATAAATGGATCACCTCGCCAGATCTAAATCTCCCCTGCATTTATTTTCATATCGAGCGTCGCACTCGCAGATAAAAGCTGCAGACACACATACTCTAGCTCGCTATCTATATCTAAATACTCAAGTGAAAGTTGCACCTCTCTATATATGTATCCAAGAAAAATTGCTCTGTATACATTCCATTTGAAACAGCCAGTAAACCTGGCACTTTAAACTTCGATCCAGTTTCCATAATTGCGCTATATATGTACAATCAAAAGTATACAAGATATAGAAACTGAAATTTTCACAGGGAATAATACCTTCGCCCGTATAGTCTATACCTAATGCACGTGTATATCGCGTTATCTGCGTATATATATACTCGCTTATACTTAGGTATATGACACGATGCTCGTCGCTGTCAAGGCTGTTGTTGCAGCCTGCGCACGCGTGCGGGCCTTTATCGCGAACGTTGCACCGGGCCCTTCACTTTTCCCGGGAATTCCTTTTTTGCCGAGTGCAGCTTGTCGTATATACGCGTTTTTTGTTTATCTTATTTGCGGAAAAGAATTTTTAAAATATGCGACTTGCCTGACTTTTTGCCTGAACGTTTGTTTGCAAAGACTTTATAATAGAAGTTACGATTACGAAATAAATTTGAAAAGTAGGTGAGTCATATTTCAAGAGCATTTATTAATTTTGCAAGCTTTGCCTATTATACACGACACGTATATAAGGATACGCTCTGCTACATTTCCGAAACTATTCCACATCCCACATTCCAGTGCAGAATATTTTCAAACTAAAACATTTTCCCGCCTCGAAAAATCCGAAACGAGCGCTAACTCATCGATGTAAATTCCCATTCACGACTTCTAACGAGAAAGAGAAAGAAGAAGAGAGGAGGCGCATAGCTACTGCAGTTTCGCGCGAGAGGAAGAAAGCCATTCGCACACGAGGCATTGACCTCCTTGGCTCAAGCCAACTTCGCTTCGGACGTCCGTAAATTTTCGTTTTAAGAGTTGCCGCGGCGCAAAATATTTTCGAGTCCCCCATCATCAGCAGCATTCTTTGGAATAATCGGATCTGTTTATGGAGCAATGATGGCGGATATGCCTTTCTTGAGGAATTTGACGCAAAGTCGAGTGCTGTGGTTTGCTTTAAAATTATAGAAACAACTCTGATCATTTTTAATCGCATATTTATCGTCGATTGACGTTCACGAAGAAACTCCACCTCGAAAAGAACTCGTTGAGAAGAAAGTGTCCTTCGTGATCGGAATCAGCATACCTATACGACTGCAGCTCTTAGTGCAGTTCGGAAAAATTTCTACTGAATTTCGTATTCGTCACGACACAGCGACTTCGAGAGATTATTCATCAATACACACACGTATACATAAGCGTATCGCGCGAAAGTCACCGCATCTTCGATTCGCGAAAGCGACGAGTCAAGAGCGAACTTTCCTGACCTTTATTCGAGATCCGCGCGCAGAAATAGTACACACACAGAGTAGCGAAACGACTGGCGTTGCGTTTTTTTTTTTTTTTTAATAGCTTCTTCTTTTTTTAAGGAAGAAAAGATGTGTGTCAAAAGAGATTCTGCACCGTGACAAAGAGAGCCGTTAACCTTGATACGCCGAATTTGAATTTCGCGCGCGCGGGAGAAACTTATAGTTTATTGCGTGATAAGTAAGACGAAAATTTCGCTGTTGGTATTCGCTAAGAAGAATTACTTTTTTAAATACAACTCATCACCGTTAGAAACAAATTGCTTGTTTTAAATTTATATTATAATACCTACATTCCGACTTCCTGAAAAAACAATGCTGCACCGTGCTTGCGTCACTTGTGGTGCTAAAATTTCAAATTTACACCGAGAACCAATCATCGCAACCTGTTGAGCGTGAACTTTAAAGCGGTGACTCGCGTACCCGTGGACGATCAATCGACCGAAGCAAAGACGGAACTGCGAAATGTAGGATTTTCTCATAGGCTTTTCCTGAGCGCGTTATCTTTTCACGGTTATTTTGTGCCGGGAGTATTCTGCATCAGTTTTATAACTCAAGAGAATTTGAAAATTCTTAATAGTCGCCTTTTTTCTTCTCATCACACTCGTGAGTAATTTTAATTCGGAATGAAATTACGAGATAACGAGTTTCTCGAATGACACACTCGTTAAAACGCACACCTGTGCTTTTTGCGATTTCGACCGAGATCCCAATAATGCATATGCGCGAATGAACCCATAAACGAAAATCTCCTTAACAAGTTATACACTATAAGGAAGAAGCCGAATTAACAAGGCTAATTGAACCGTTTTTTGTTCTTCTATATATACTCTCATTCCTGTATATATGTATACATATATATAATACTAAACATTCAATCGCGAAGCAAATATATTATATATATTGTACAAAGAAAAGAAAGGTATAAATCGACATACCAAAGTCCCGGATCACACTCATATACGCGGCTATAGCCTCCTTTCCCCGCGCTTTTTTTCGCGCCTCTCCTTGACCCGATAATATACGACGCAGCGGCAGATTCCCGTCTCGTTCTGGGACGACCTAACGAGGAGCCCCTCAAGTATAAAGTATCAGTATCGATGCGCGCGGATCTATCTTCTCTCTCCTTTTTTTGTTGTCACGTCGAGATCTTTCACTCGTTAAAGATCCTTATAGAGAATTTTCTTGGACGTGAGATATATATCTGGGATATACATAATAATTTCTATTATAGCAGAGTTTTTTATATGGAATACTAAACGACAGTCATAAGATTGCCGTATTTAGGCTTGTGGAGAAGGACGAAAATTGAGCCACGTCATGCTCTGGAGGATAAATATCTTTGCAGCTCAGTGTCACGAGTCTACTACTGGTTTCTTTTTCTTTTCGTATATATACAAGGCTCGATTTCGCGACGATGTACTCGTGCGATTGAGGCATATTCTGCATTGTCACTTGGGTTTCACTTAATTGGGAGAAAGATTTTTTTATAATTGCGAGAAAGAGAAATTTTTTGCTTGGCTTCTAGGAGATGACTTTATTTTTCATACCGAGATACTACACAGCTTTATCTTTATTACCCTATCAAATTACGCAATCAATGCCAACCACACAAATAATAAAAAACAAAACTGAATATCCAACGATACATCCAATCAAGCTCGAACACCTGAATCGCCATTATCCACACTGCAGGCGAATGATCTCGTCAGCTCGGCAGTGGTCGGTGATTAATCGTCGATCCGCAGATGGAGTCCACATCTATACGCTATATACTATATATACACACTATAATAGCAAACCACGTATCCGATCGGGTGTACTCAGTCACCGGATATAGACGCGACTATATACCGCCGCTGATGCTGCCTCGACGAAGCGAAGAAAAGTGAGAGAGGAAATGCACGGACGTTAAATCGCGTGCGAGGAAATGCTGCGTCGAATTGATCGATTATCGCTTTTGCGTAATCAAAGGCTGTTGTTGTTGGATTTACATTTATTTTTGAAAGTGTGTAAAATCAGTAGATACTCGACACTAATTCTTAAATCTGTAATAACTGTTCACATTCTCAAAGCTTTCAGTCGAACCGTTAACCAAACACACCGAGACAGTAATGAACAATGTTCTCGATATGCAAACGATCGTGCCTATATAAACACGTATATAGTCTCCGTGAGAGGTCTATACGACGTTCGAATTCGAAAAGAGTCAAGAAGACGTGCGGCGCACGTATATGGCAGTTCCGCGTAATTAAAAAGCGGAAAAGCCAACAATGGCGACTACATAGTTCCGCTGTATAAGTTTTATCATATATACACATATACACCGCGTATTTCTTTATATCTTCTCGAGGGTATAAATAAGACAGTGAAAATTGAAGATAAAACTTAACGACCTACTGCCATTAATTATTTATTTCTCTCAATTGCAGCTTACAAAAAAGACGGTTACGGCTTTCTCTATACAACCGATAACAAAAAGCGAGAATCAAAGAAAAGCGAATTCTCTCACGAAAGCTCGATCGCTCAGGAATCCTTGGAAAAAAAAAATATCGTGACGCCTCCGCAGAAGAAAAAGAAATCGCACGGAAATCTCTCGCAGCTTCCGCGATCGACGCCGATAATTAACAGTTGGCTGCGCAGCAGCTGGCAATTAAAAGGAGCCGCGCTGGCACATCTCGTAACGGAATTCCTACTGCGCTTTTCTCTCTCTCTCTCTCTAGCGTGATTTCCTGCTGTGTTTGCACGCGCGGTGTATACTTCTTCTTCTATTTTTTTTTAAATATTTTATTTTTCAAAGCTGAGTTTATTATCTGATATAAGGTCAGCTCTTCTCTCGACAGAGACAGAGACGTTCTTCAAGAACCACCTCCGCTAATTCTGACATTATTATTGTTCCTTCACCGCGCACGTGAGGCACATCTTCCTATGTATATACACGTCTCTGTGCCGCTCACAGCTTCCGCCTTGAGATTAGTCTGGCGATTAAAAGTGAAAGGAGATGCGCTATTTTTGAGAAGGACGCTTTTTGTCGAAAGAGAAATTGCTCTCCGCGGTTTTTTTTTTGTTCAGCTATTAATTTTCTCCGATTGTGTGATATTTCAAGATTTCTACCAAGATGAACTATTATATTCATGCGCTTATAGAGCTCGAGCTTAAATATAATATCCGGAGGACAATTAAGCCACATCATGCATGCGCGACATCGTAACCATAATAGCGACTAACACCCCGAGTTTACGCTCGTCAGCCGAAGGGTTTACTTACCTGAGATAACAGCTCCGCCGCTTTCAAGTATAACAATGGACTTGTAGGGGAAGACGTGCATTAGACGTTGCATAATGGATACGTTTTACTTGAGAGTGGAAAAAGAATAATTTGAAACCGTATTTATTATTATTCATAGAAAACGTAAATATTACATGTATACGTATACGGACGTCCTCTTGTTTACAGGAAGCAGAGAAGCCGTCATAAAAAGATCGTAAAAAATCGTATGGATAATCGCTCGTTTATCTCGGAACAGTATGTGACAGGCTTGTATTTAGGTTTCATATTCAGAAAGGGAAAATGTGTTTTTTTCCAGAAGTGATCAATACGAGAGCTTCTATAACTTATACATTAGCATAATACACAGAGCTCTCATCTGTGTTCTACGGACGGGTTTTCACTTTGATGCGAAACGCGAGCGCGAATTAGAATATATATACTTCATTAAGCTTGGGAGAAAGGTGCTGCGCTTTTTCTCATTCTCTCTCTCTATATATATATAACGTAGGATTGAAAGTACACCGCGTAAATCATCCTCGTCGATGTGTGCGCAGTACTTTCGAAAGTATCGAATGCGCATATATTCATCGCTGCGCGCGCGCGCGCCTTTGATTATTGTAATAAAATTCGAAACGGTTTATTAAATTCATACGTTCAATCATTCCATGCACGATCTTCAATTACTCGGTGTAGTTAAAGCACATATCTCGAGAAATAATTACAAGATCCGCCTTCCACGTATACATATATATTCAGAATGTACCAAAGCAGCGCATCTTCGTATCGTGATGCGGCTTTGTACGACAGAATCGTGCCAAGTTCTCCTGACACACGATACAGATATAGGAGGAGCAAAGGTCGTGGCTTCAGGTAAAATATATGTATATGTAAATGTATGTGAGGGAAAGTACGCCCACGAGCGGAGAAAAGTCACGAGAGCTTGTGTGTGTGATGTGTCTTGTAAGACGGGATGGTTATAGTTCGGTAATGAGATGTTTCAACTTGGAGAATGATGTTATTGAGTTGGGATGTCTGGGTTATTGATTTTGCTTACAGCGTACGTAAAACAGTGAATCAATATTGATTACATCTACGTGGAATCGGTATCAGTAATTTCATCTTGAAACGCAGAAATGAACTCCAACTTATTTGCAAAGCGAATTGTGTATACTTTCAGAAAGAGCATAAACCATAAGTCTAAATAAGAAGCGAGACGCCTAAAAAAATTAAATAAAAGACAGAAAAAAAACCTATTGAAAAACCTCCTACCCATCATCCTCATACTACCACAACTACAACACGTTACTACATAAAAAGATCAACCGCAACACTTTGCGTCAGTAATCGCTAATGCTCGCGTCGAATGGCGCTTCCAGCGACGCAAAAAATTACGCAACCAGACGTGGAAAAGAAGAAAAAAAAATTCGCTATACCTACCTACACTAATCGCGAGCGTAATGAGCCGAGCGACACAATGCGTCCGAAGATCGATGCTATATACCCGCGGCTGCAATCGTCGCGTTACGACACTGAAGTGTAGCTATGTGTAAGTGCGTATATACGTGTAGAGCTTGTGGTGGATGCGGGCTCTTCGTTGTACAGTGAAGTCCTTGAGACAGCAGGTATACAGGCTTTTTTGGTGTCGTTATAGGCGAGGTTATAGGGGTTGGTATGTAATCAGGCAGTTAGGATAGATCGCTTGACGCTGCAAGATAAATCTGTTCAAATTTTATTTTAATTCGTGGTTTGAAACTTGATAAAAAATTCTCTGATTTATTATAAAAAACATAACATATTTCTTCGGTCACATCAGTTCCTACATTAATCTCAAGCTCATTTCCTTGTATTATTAAACGCGAGCCTCGCAATTTTACGAAACCTTGAATGAAGTAATGACATTGTTAAACCCACCGATTTTTTTCTCAAATAACTCAATTTCCCATCCAATAATTATACCTACCTGTCGACGAGCGGAAACATCTGCAATCGCACCAACGCGCGCGCAAACATCCGCAAAACGCCCATCGATAAGTCCCTCATCAACGAGTGTATATACACAAATACAGAAAGTCATCAATCGCGGCATTGTTACTCAATTCCATGCGTTCAAACCCACGCAAAATCGTCGTGTTAGGCGTGAAATTCCAGAGGATAATTCACACGACGGTATTTCAAACAGACCCTCGTTTTCGCGGACTAACAAGTGTAGAACACCAGGTTTACGAGGAACAATGAGGCTTTTTTCATCGGAGCTCGTTTCGTAAGAATCGATCGATTGTCATTGGGATGATCTGTAACGGAAATTCGGGGACAGTCTGGACTATGCATACTGATGAGCGCGCTCGAAGATAATACAAAGAGCTGTGCTCGTTGGGTCGTTACGTAGACGCTTGTGGTCTGAATGACTGTGATTATTCGATCGTTAGGCGGGTAATGCAGATGGTTTTTTTTATGTATAGGTATTATTTAGTTTTTAATCGCGTGGAAATAAAAATCGATCGTTCTACTTCGTTGAGAATTCATTGTAAAAACAGACGTTTTGTTTCATTGACCTACTATTTCGCGTATAACTATTACAATGACAAACTTCTATATGTATAATAGAATTCTTACAGCGTCGATCGGGTTCAAGAGTCTCCGAAGCTCGCGAGAAATGCGCTGCGTCAACGCATTCATATATATAATACGCAACGCATTGTTAGACTAGACCGTCGATGCACCTGAAGCCGAGAATGCGAAATGGTTGCGAACTCTCGATGCTTTAATTAAGATTCGGTTAGGCGATAAATCAGCGCTTTGTGCATAAATATGTGCTTTCATTGTTGTATACCCGTTATTTTGTTTTGTGATTAATGACGCGTTAATTTAATCTAGATCGGCAATAACGTGATAAATTGTATAGCCTCAAATAAAACGAATTTTCCTCGTCCTTCCGTTTATTTCAATTTCTCGCAAACAACAACAAGTCATCGCGCAAAACCAGCCCACCACTAAAGAAACAACAGCAACGAGACCGCCTACAAAGCGCGCCAAACCCATTGAAAAAGCCTCTCGTCTCACCTATGTAAATCAGTCCGATAGCACATAAAATCCCAAAACGCTTTCGTTTCCAACTTTCCGTGTTTCGAGAGAAATTAAAATTCTGGCCCCGGCGCAGTGAAAGTTTCTTGAAATTACAAACGCGCGCGCGCGCGCGTGAAAAGGATAAACGAGCGACGCGTCGAATGCGGGCGCACGCGATATATAGTAATGGCTGCTTTCAAATTCACCTGGGGACGTGCAATTATATCGTTGTTATGATCGGAGTATGTCGAGAGAGTTGCGTAAGATGAGCTTGAGTGAAAATGGATTTTCCGATGTAATGTTGGCCGGCTGTCGAGTCGACTGACGTGTGTCTGTATAATATTCACACGTGATGGGAATGGTTTGGAGAAATTTATGTTACAGCTATTTAATATTGTTGATTATTTCGAATTTAGATTAGTTATTTCTGCTTCGAAGAAGCGACTGATTTATATTCGTTTAATGATGCGTCTGGGTGACACGTCACGTGAGCATATCGGCTGCATTCCTTTGTGCTTGGCAAACAATTCTCTCGTCGTTAGCAGCCTATTATTCATGCTGCTGCGGCTGCTGTCGATTATGTTTTCTGAATAATTGTGAAATCTTGAATATTGATCTGCAGGATTTTCCACAGCTTCCGAACTTGAGGAATTTCTTTGTACGAGTGAAGCCTTTTGTTTTTGTAATGACAGTTTACGTGAATTGCAACACACACGCACACAATGGGCGAACTCTAGCTCAAAAATTTGACGAGAACAAAATTCGTGAACCGGAATAATCGAAAGTGCCCGCGTGAAATTATGCTAATGAATCTCCCGAGAGACTCGTCGGCTTTTTAAATTCAAATTTCGGACTCGTGAAAAGAATCTTCTTTCCGAAACCGGTAGATTTTAACGTCCGAAGATCGTCCCTATAATACACTTTCACACGACTAAATAACTTTCAACGTATTTTTCAAAAATACTCGTATCCTTAACAGCTCGTTTGCTTGAATTTCACGGACGATCGAGTCGACAGATTGATAAGATCTGATTGTAATTTTATTCAATTTCCTCTCGACGTCCATAATATTTTTAGAAAAATCCAAGTCGAGCTGTAAATCAACTCGTCGATTATATAGCCGTGTGTGTATGCAGTGTGTATTTATAAGGTATAACGATCGAAAGTTTAACGTCTTGATTCAGTGCTTCCAACCATATGCAGAACAGGTGTACATGTGGAATTACTGGGTCGCCTAGTTATATGTCGCGACAGCCTGATGATGATTTAGTATGAAGACGTGGAAATAAAAAAATTATTTCGGTAGTAAAATCTCCAGGTAAAAAATAGGTGTACTAAGAAATGTCCGACTTCCCGTCGTTTTGATAATGCGCGGCGCACGCGTAAATGGAAAAATGATTAGGCCAATTCGTCGAGATGTGTTTTCACGGTGGCAATTATTGTTTGGGTTACGACGAGAGAGAGAGAGAGAGAGGTAATTTTTTAATTAAGAAGCTGTTTTGTAACAAAGAAATGCCTTGACTGTTATAGCGCGCGTGCACCTGTTGCTTTCCTTATTCGCGTGCGCAGTTTCTAGCCCATACAGTGCAATAAATTCTTGCACATTTATTTTTCTTTGAAATTTTATCTGATTAGTCGATATAAAGCACACGATCTCCTCAATCTCTTTCACATCCTTTTGTTACACCTCCAGAGTCTAGTCCATTATCGCCATCGGATCTCCGGACTGGCTCCACACCTATATATAACCTCAGCGGAATCAGGAAACCGACAATATAGATTCTCTCTCCTCGTTTAGGAGCTGCATCAGTGTTATTACCCGTTGCGGTTGTTGCTTCTGCTGCTGCTGCTGTATTGTCGAGGGAAGAATGTTTTCTCTCGGGCAGTTTTTCGCCGGAGAATTAATTGGCTGTAAAGGTCGACATTTAGAGGGCTGGAGTAGAAAATACTGCGCTGATGGTGATTTGTGGTCGGCCACTGGTATTTGGAATTTTTGAAGAAGTCTTTGAAGAAGTATTCTGAGAAATATATACACCTATATATGATTTTTAAAAATCTTAAATGTCGTGGTCTCTCGCAGTATACATATAAGATACTTCGAACCATATACAATAACGACCCGAAGTCACGAGTCCAACTATTTCAGCGAGACATAACTTTCGGAAACACTGTAAGAGCTACACGGAGAGTTTATGTAAGCTATTACACGGAAAATATTGTTTCTTATACAACCCACGCTTATAGTTGTAACGTTAAATTCCATTTTGCAACCTTGATTCAAAATCGTGTAGCTCCTGAAGCTACAATACCCGCACGATGGAATACGTGATGAATTTCAATTTGCTCGACGATATCCCTCCACAAACTATACGTATAATATATTATATCCTATATAAACCCAACCCGCCTATAATCAATTCAGCTCTTCCCAATAAATATCACACACGATCGCAGCAAAACTTCCAAAGCGATACGACGAAGAAAAAAAACGGTCGAAGGACAGCGGAAATGCCTTCGGCGCGAGTCTGGAACTAGTTTTCGTCGTTGACCATTTGTCATCGCCGCCCTTGCACTCGAGAGCGTAATTGGTCTTGGTGAGACATGCGCTAATTTCGCGCGATCTCTCGAGGAGAAATTCACTCGATTTTTTTTTTCAGCGTTTGTTAAGTACGTATAATTTTCTGAATGAAAGGCATTAGTCATGACGAGTGTGAATTTTGAGAAAAAATGTATATTGCAGCAAACTTGAGAAACAGCTTTTCGCTAATTGAAGCGATAAGTAAATTTTTCTCCCCATTAATCAGCAGGTAATGCGATTATCATTCGCGTTATGTCACGCGACTATAAATTATATACGCGTCGCGACGAACAGTTCATCCCGTCTGTAAAAACGAAACGCGCGCGCGCGCGTGTAATGCAGAGTGAGAAACTCGTTTGACTGCGTATATATTGAATTAACCCATTTCCGATCGAGCAAGTATGTATTCCATAAACGTTTCCTGCTGATGCTGAGTATACAGCTGCATTTGTATATAGTCACGCTGAAGTGACCGAGAAGTCTTGGTTGTATATAGGAATACGGAAAAATGTGTCGAGCTACTGTCAATCTCTATACATACTTCCAGTCTAAATATACCGTTTCATTTGCAAGACTGTTTTTTTTTTAATAAAAAAATTCAGTGAAAAAAAAACAGTCCCATAAAAAAATCGTAAACGACACGCAGCAGCACCTGCATTTAATTAAACCCGGCAATATTCCGAAAAGCAAAAATATAATTAAGCTCACATCTTATCTGCGGCAACGGTAAACGCGCTGCGCTTTTATTTATGATGACTCGACGAGATGCGCCTGATGCACACCACACACATATGAAATACCGACTATGTCAACGCTCCGAATCGCAACACACCTCGATAAAGTCTGGATCCTCCCTGCAGCTATTGCCGACTTTTCCGAGGCTAACGGAATCGAAATAATAAAACGGCCGCGTCGTAAAGTAAGATTGTATACTCGCGAAATTGCCTCCTCGAGTTTTGTGCTTTTAACGCTCATTCGAAGCAGACGACATCGTTGCTGCTTGTTATTCGTCGTTATGTATTTATATTTATTTGCTGATGAAAAATCTTATCCATATCCAGTAGTGTATAGACGAACTAACAGGTGAATCTCCGTTATTTCAAAGCGTGTCAAGCTCGAGGCCATTGTCATATCCTCTTCTCTATTATCATCGTCAGGATCATTATACTCGGCCGATGAGTGACTCGATACCGCGAATATTCGCCATGATGATACAGTGGGTCGTTTGATTCGACGCGACTGCGCGAATTGCGCTTCTGGCGCGACGACGACGACGAGGATGATGAGCCTTTAGCCTCGGCTAGATTGTCGTTTTTCGGTGTGCAATTTAGCGCCGATGTGCGTGAAGCTATTATTGTCCGCTAAAATTACGGCTTTATGAGCGAGATTGCACTGAGAGGGATGAGGAGGCTATTGTGATGGGATAATGGTACTTTTTTAAGGATGTGTATAATGGGAAATGGAAAATAGTTGTGAGATTGTGTGTGATGCTGATTTTTAGATGTGAAATGTTTGTTTATTAATCTTAAATTATTATATTTATCTCAGCGTTTTTTTATTATATGATTGCTTAGTAAGGAAACATAAACGCAATTGATGTATTATCTTGCTGATTGTATAATTAATAATATTAATGAAATATTTTATTTTTATGTTTCAGGTGAGTCTAAGCAGAGAGACGTCATATACCTACCAATACAACACTCCTGAGCCGTGAGTACAAAAATCCTCGACTTCATATCGACCTCGACTTCATATCGTCGCTCCTAACCAAGACTCATACATTTTAATTTGCCCACGAAGACTAATACATTTCAGTTTTGCCGCGAAGACTATTACATTTGACCGACACCGACTACAGCAAATTTCATGTTCTTTTTATGCTCAGTCAGCGAGTTTTAAAGTTTTAAAGTAACAACTAATACACGATAAGAAATGTGTACTGTGACAATTGTAACCCAATCACGAGCGTTTTCATCGAATTATCGCCAAAAGCATAGAAAAGCAAGTATATTTCGACAAGAATATAGCCATGAACAAATTTATAATTATTACAGTACACAGTTCTTACTGTGTATTTTATTTTTTTCAATCTGAAATTTCGGTGACGACCGTTATAAAAGCGAGAAATCTGTTATAGTTGTAGCGCCGAGAGTGCGAAATGTATATTAGTGTTCGATGCGAGATTATGGTATTAGTCTTTGCGGCGAGAAACGAAATGTATTACTCTTTGTTATATCAATGAGCACACAAATCACCTATATTATACTCTCTATTCAGCTAAATCCTCTCAGAAATCTGTAATCCATAAGAATTCCACCGATGAAAAAAAAAAAAATTCAAAGTCCCACCGTATACGTATAAGTACACTCGCGAATTATCATCATCGAAGAAACAAACGAAAGACAATTTCGCATCTGCTCTCTCTTTCTCTCACGGCGCCGCACAGAAGGTTATAACGCGCGCGTAAAGTCGAGCTGCTGTTGCTCTCGCTTCACGAGTCGGTTTATCGCCTTGAACCGAGCCGCGACTGGCTGTAACCCCTTTTAGTGCCTTTTCCTCCTTCTATATAACTCGTTCTTTAGCCAACTCGGTCTCGAGACTCTCTCTTTCTCGCGTCGGAACAAAGGAAGCTGCAACAAGCCGACGCCTGCGTTGATGCGTTGCACATTTCGTAAGGGACGATTTTTTTGCGAGATATACATATATCTGCTCTCTATGCTTGGAGACAGTTGTCGTGCGCGTGCGTTTTTCAAATGATTCTTGGTAGGACACGAGGAGGATTTAGTGTTTTCAGGAATGAGTGCGTCTATTTTTAGAGCTGCTTCTAAATTGTAAAAGACACATTGTTTTTTCTTGAAAAAAAAATTAACGGCATCTCGACTTTTGTGCCTATATAGTATATTTCGTGAATTCTCTCCGTCGAATCCCGCAGCGAGTTAATTGCCGCAATTATTCAATTTACTGCGCAGACGACTGGTCTGCGGCAAATATGTGATGTGTATAGCTTGCGCGCACAGCATCACGAGATCAGGACTTTCGGAGCGAAAGGTCGAATACGTTTTATTATATCTCGCACGCGAGTTTTGCAATAAAATTCAAATCTATATAGCTGTAATTTATTCGATGGAATGTTCGACTCGATAATTGTGCAAAAGTTAGTTTCAAATCTTTGTAATACAATCGAACCGACGACCTTCGTCTCAAACCCATCAAGAGCTTCATCAACGCAACAACGATACTCTTCTATATCGTGGGAAGCTCGATTTATTATACGAATAAGCCGATTGGACTTATCTGTCCCGATAATGCATCGGTTCAATTGCACATTGGAATATTGTTATTGTGTCGGGAGCTGAAAGACGGCTCCCGACAATTGACGCGCCGTAACGACGGATGGAAAAAATAAATGAATGACGAGCGGTAGTTGGGACGTTTACGGGGAAGAGGTCGTACGTACAGCACGCGAAGTTTGTGGCTTAGCTGGAATTTTAACGATTCATTATGGAAGAATTTTAGAAACTATGATAGGTATTAGTTCAATGATTATTAACAATATTTATTCTAAAAATTATGCTTGGCTGCAGTCTCATGATAAACTATCTTTTTTGATGATAATTATTCTATCATACGTGTTTTCGATTTGTAACCATACCCACATTTTTCAAAAAAAGGCGGGACATTCAAGTTTCTAACCTCAAAAAAATCAGTTCTTGCATTTATATTGTATACAAAAACACTTCTGAAGTTGCTAATGCAATTAAAAAATGTAAGTATGCATAGAATATAGACAGTTGGCTAAAACACCGCCTCGCACTCCCTCCGTAACAAAGCCATTATGCATATATACATAGAGGCGCATCGACACACGCTCTTGAGCGGTTAGCTCCCGCGATGACACTCCTGTCTTTTTCTCCTCTCCTCCCACGCCTTTCTTCCTTTCATTGCCGTGGGAATCCAGCGCCAACTCGACGATTATACGCGCCTCTTATATTCTTTTATTCTCCCTCTCTTTTCGAATAATCATAAAAAAAAGGACGGAATGCGTTACGCAAGTGGCCGCAATTATCACGTATGAAAAAAATGAGGTCCTTGCCTCGAGGCTACTTAGGGTGTATAATACAGTGTGGAATCGAGGAAAATGCTGTGTTGTTACGTTTGTAATATTCTTTTTGGGTTATTAGACATTGTTTTCTACAAGAGAATGGAATACGTTAGAAAAAAAAAAAACACTAAAAAAGGTAAATCCATCGATTGAAGCCTCATCGGAGTCACCCTCACCCCCGCGGGGTATATTTATCAGAAGAAGGGTGACCCGATGAAATCGCATCACGACGAAAACTTATACGAACTGGTTGCTCTCGCGCTAAAACAAAGGGCTGGTATCGCGTTCGCGCTATCCGGGCGTGCAACGCCGATAAAATTCTCGCGTTTCTGATGCTTCGGTTCCATTGTTTTCCTCCTGTGCATACTCCAGCAACGCGCTCAGGCTTTCTTTATCTCGCGACATACATTTTCCACGCGCTGCGCCGCTGATGCGATGCTTCGTGTGTGGCTGATGCTTCTCTTATTTTTAAGAAACTTTTCGGTATTATACTTTTTTATCTTATGTTCTTTATTCATCATAAAAAAATCTTTCATGCACTTTATACCTATATAGGTTTCAAGAAAAATGAAAAATTAAGCTCCGCGAACCCCCAGAGTGCATGACCAACCCCCAGTCATAAACCGCAAGCCAAGTTCTAAAATCCAGCAGAGATAATAGCGCATTAAAACCTCAACCGATCGCCGATACATCGTCAGTTGTCTCAGAGTCGACTCGTTACTTAGCGCGCGCAGAGTACGATGCGATGCATATGCATAGCCACTCAGCAGCGTGGAATGCAACGACGAGGCCTTGGAAGAGTCGAGCCGCCGCCTGCAGTGTCTTCCGAGGAGGAGTCGAGTCTCTTGTCGTATATACTGCGCTGCTGCTGCTGCTGCTGTTATTATACGTATAGCGCAGCGCGGGAATGTGCGTAAGTCGATGTATCGGTTACGTCTCGACTTACGGATACCTATAGTCGATTCTTTATAATCTCTGCATCAGCCTGTAGATGCATCCGATTTCAGGTGACCTATCGATCGGACGTTTTTTAGCTTCGAATTATAAAGATCGTTTTCTTCTTACGCAAACAACGTGTCTCGGCCACGAGAGCAGATGAGAAAATGAAGCGATAGAAATATATACATGCAGTCGTAAATTGATAAAATGCTACCTCGAGAATTAACGACACAGGAGCGCGCTAACAGCCCGCACCGATCTCGCGGTTTTACATGGAGATTGCATCGCGCAAAAACTCCCTGATTTATTGAGATATAAAGCACACATATACACACATAAGTACAAGCTAGAGCGCGCGCGCCGGTAATTTTCTGATAATCGCAGACTCCCCTCCACAAAAATACTCCACGAGAGAATAACGAGTTTTCCACTATTATAATCATTCGATCGTTTACAACGAAATATTACTCACCGGTTCGGTGTTCGTGACGAAAAAAAAGAAAGAAAGAAAGAAACGAAATCTAATGCTCGAAAATATCATCGTTGAAAACAAAGAGCCGCAGAGCGTCGCAATTTATTCCCACACGCGCATTTTCTTCCCTTTTTAATGGCATTCCCTGCGTCTCGCGTTCAAGGCCTCCTCCGCGACACTGCTGCAGCACTTGTGCGTAGATACCTATACCTACAGCAGATCCGAACGGGTTCTTTGTTCGAAAAACTACGCGAGAGAGGATTTCAAGAGGGAAATTAACGCGCTACTGTGGAAAAGTGATGGTGTGTAAAGAACGGCTTTAGAAGAAGTATTAAATGTTATACGATGTATTCATTAATCATGCATTAGAATACGTGTTATAATTTTAACTTTTTTCTCATATACACACAGTGTTGTGTACGAAAAACTTTACGAAGGAATGTAATTAACGTGATTGATGGATATTTAATGAGCGCAATGTTTCACCGGGAGAATTAATGGATCCGACGATGCACTTGCCGCCCATCATCGTCGCGCACGCGCGCGTGTACAAAAAATTAATAACCGCTCTTTATCAACGTCCTTGAATTTGCTCTTACGCACCTTCAATTTGTGAAGAAAAAATACAATTGGATTGCAGTTCGGTTACTACCTAATATTAGAATGTTATATTCAAATTGTTTAGAGTATCAAAACTTGACAGAGAAAGAGAGAAACACAGCAAGATTCGACGGACATTTAAATTTCATTCTATACCCGAGAGTAAGCCGCTCGTTAACATCGACTTCTCCGGCGGCTGTCCCGTACGTACTCTTAACTCCCACTGTATATAAGTATCCAACACGCATATACGCGCTAACGGGCCAATGAGATCACGAGAGTGGTCGCGGTCGATCGGCCAGAATTTCGATCGGAGTTGGGGTCCGACTCGGTCAGTGAACCGGTCAGCAGAGCTGATGTTGCTGGCGCTGGAATGCGACTAGATCTTCCGCATCTTGAATTTCAATGCCTCGCTTGTCTTTACCCTAGCTGTATAGCTTATCGGATAGTTCGATTTTTCCAATAGAGGAATTGATTTTGCATAGTTTATTTTTCTTCATTTTATTTCTTGACAAAAACTTCACGATCAAGACATCGTTAAATACTTTAAAACTTAATTTTTTTACGAAACAAGAAAATACTCATGTTTTTCATAACGGTCATTTATTTCTTCTAAATAGCTTCAACTAAAAAAATAAAAGTTGAGATCATGTTACTCCTCAAAAGTGAATAAATTATTTTATTACGCATTTATTACTTTCATTGGACTTTTGGACCTCTTGAATATTTCCATAAATTAATTGTTCGTCCGCTTCGATACCTTCTTCTGACAGTAGAAGTTTTTCTCTGTCGATTCTAATTGCCATGTATAAGCAAAACAATTGAATCCCAGATTTTAGTAGTTTCTTTTTTGGTAATTTTATCAAATTTGTCGACGTATGATGAAAAGATTGAGATCGCGAAAACAGTCAAAATAGTTGAAAAACATTTATTTTAATTCTTTGAAACAAGTTGTGCAACAAACTATAGTAGTCAACGTAAAAACGTTAAAAAAAAGTGTATAACTGCGTCAAATTACATATGTTGCAAGTATACCGACAGCAAGTTTATAATAGTTTATACTACGAATATCGCAAATACTTGCAATCCGTGATTCACGCAGCAGCAATCAAATATTCAAACCACCTTTGTTAGGCACATTTGCAGGATTTGTTTATACGTGGAATCGAATCCAAGCCTTTTGTGTTAGCAATCGTAAAATCTCGCAATTACTTAAGAAATCATTGTTCCCCACACCTGCAATTTCAATAGTATAAAAAAATTTTTGTTTTTACTACTGCAAGCCAATCAATATAATCGAGAATCCAAACAACGAAATTGCAGCTAACGATTTTATATAACTATTGCAGACAAAGCAGAGAAGAACCTTGAAATAACCTTTCCATATCTCATCCCCGACACCATCAGCAACCGCAGAAGCTTCTCTTCCTTCCCCTTTCATTATACCAACGCGCTATACCGATCTCGAACATACCGTGACTCGTCGGCATCAGCGGCGGCGGTGGCGGCACAAAACGATCGGAAACGCAATCCTACGCGTTACCTTTTACGATCCGCGTGTCTCGTCCCTCTTATATGTATATATATACTCTCACGGCTCTCCACAAACCGCGAACTGCATAACTCGGCTTTACAACTCCAGGAGCCACGGGGACGAGATATTCAGGTTTGTTATCCGAGCGTCGCGGATACCGATCTATATACTCTCTCGCGTCTATCTATAAGGCGATCCGGTGACGTAAAGGGCGTGTATGTATAGTTGTCGGGGTGTAAGTGGATTGATAACGGAGGTGTTTCTTTTTTCACGTATAGAGGAGAAAGGAAACTTACCGGTGGAAAGTGCCGATTTTTTGCTCCGAAGATCACGTAAGATAATCGCTATACGGTGCGCAACTTAACTGTTTTGCGGACGTGATAGAGGAGTGTTCGATATTTATATATAGAGGAAATCGGTTATTGTCGTAATGCTTCGAGGAAACTTATACGTATATGTGTTTTAATAATTGCTGTTTTTTTTATGTTTCAGACGAGATTGAGGCTGGAAATTCAAGCTCGGACACAGCATTCCGGTGAGTATACAATCGTCAATATTTCCATACCGATCGTAAACGTAAACAAATAAAAATAATTCGAAATTTCACCTCGAAATCAAAACGAAGTCTTTCACCAGCCGAACTCAGCGCACGTCAAACTTTACGATCAGATTCCGACTGCACAGCGAAGCGAACGTTCAGTTCGCGCGTCATCGTGGGAGACGTCCCCCTTGGCGTCGGCGGTCAAACAAGACGTCTCGCGCGCGCTCATGTAGATCCTCCCGGGCAACTAATCACTGCTCACACGCAGCCGATCTCCTATAGGTACCTATACCTACGTACAAGTACGCGCTGCTGCTTCTGCAGCTGCTGCCTGTCGTTCCGTGTTCGCCGTCAGCGGGAGATGTATAACTCTATTGGTCGCGATGTAGGCGTATATATGTGTATATATGTTTACGTCCGATGTGGTTTATCGATTTTCAGTAGTTTTGAACTTTCACCGAGATTTTAGATCGTATAGAAACGTAATACAAAAGTGCTTATGTAAAGCGTTTGATTTTGACGTGCACATATATCGGAGATCGGTACTGTGACACGACAGACGTAGTTCTTGGAGCGACTCATTGTTCAATCCGGATTGACGTTTGTAATTGAATAAGATTAGATCATTCATCCATCAGACTACTTATATAAATATAATTTAATTAAACGTCTAATAATTTGTCGAAAAATTCAATCTTATACCAACGATTGTTGCGATATATATAACGAAAGCGTAATCATCGCGTTGGATAATTCAATTTGTTGTTTTGCTTAAGGATCGAATCAACCGTTACGTAGTCGATCTTGATTACTTCGACCTATTTATAATAATAATCGCTCTAAACTATTGTGATCTCGATCTTTACGATTTCATCGCGCTGCGCATTCCAGCACAACGGTGCAACGTGAAGTAGTGGTACTTTCTGAGGAATTTATAAAGGTACATGCACCTCTCAACTCATTTATTATATTTTATTTTTAACGTGCACCATCCGAAACAAAAATTTAAATGGCAATATTAAAAGAACATATAATCTTGAGAGAACCTCTTGATAAAATTTGCCCAGCATATATAAATGAAACAATATATATAACGTATATCCCAAAAACTACAGCATAAACCCTGACAAGGTTAATTAGAAAGCGAAGACGAGCGGCTTGTCTTGCATCAGACGTTAGATAATAATTCGAGGAGAGCGGACAGTCTCATTATTCATCGTTCGCGTGGCCGTATGGATGTAACGGGCCAGCGAGATTGGAAAACGCGCGCGTGTACCGTTTCTGGCGCGAGGCGTATATATAGTATAATTCGATGCCGCTCGATGTTCATGGAGGTATGCTCTCGCACGTGCCGGTGTGGAGAGGATTTTCATTTGGTAAATTTAGTCTTCTTGTATCAAACGGCGCTTTGCATGAATTCCTGGACGATATAGTGTCCACGTATTACGAAGATATTGATTACTGCAATTATTTTTCATTCTTGTGGACAAAGTTATACTGTCACTTGATGTACACGTCATTTTTATATACATTCGGATGCGCAACAATGAATCCGTCATTTAGTATTACTGCGTCAATGGAATTACAATGCTCATAAAAGTCAAATTGACGTCATCAATTTTTCAAACAACGAACGATTTTTTTAATTAATGAAGAATCACGTTGTATCGCGTTTCCGCTATTATCCAAAATAAACATTTATACTTACGGTTTATTCTATAAATTGTGATTGCGATTCAATAAACAACTAAACCCGCAATGTTTCATGTTGACACTGAAGCATCTCGTGCAACAAATATGTTGTGCAAATATTTACCTCTGCAGCGAGTATATGAGCCTGCAGCAGCACTGCACGGGAAACATGTGCAACGATGCCACCCGCGATCGCACAAAAACACTCGATTCGAGCTGCGCGAGACTGTCCCCAGACACTAATACGGAGAAACGGGAGCCACGACCTTACATTTCGTAATTTTCGCTTGAACGAGCGCCGTGTGATAATCCAAACATTTGCATCGCTTGTAATCGAGAGCAGAATGAAATCAGTGGTTCGTGCAGCTTTCGAAGCGTTCAACTTTCATTTTTATCAAATAATATGCTTCTACTGAAAATATAAACGTAACTAAAGTGAAAATAGCTTTCGAATTCAATTCTCGAAGAAGAAGAAGAAGAAAAACACAGTCTTTATCATCAAATCAAAATCCCGCGCCATATAAGAAGAAAACGAACTCGAGTCAAGCTCAAAGCCGACCGTTATCCACTTGTCATTTCGTCGTTACGGGCCATCAAAGTCGCTCTCGGGGCTTCTGCTCTATTCCAGTAGTCGTAAATCCCTTCCTCGAACTTGACTCGGCGTCGTGTCGCCTAATCAGGCTTTACGACGCTTTTACCGAAAGGATCGCCCCGAGGCTCGCTTCATCTTCGCTTTTCACAGACTAGGTATACTTACATCTTTTGTTCGCGGAAAATTAACGGCTGCGCACTTTTGCTGATTTGAGCCGGTTTAACGAACGGATGGATGATCGGCTCCTTTCAAGAAATCTTTTTTTCTCTATCTCTCTCTCTCTCTCTCTTCTATACACTTGAATGCGGATTGAATGGGGTAATTGACGTAACTGTGAATCGATCGGGTTCCAGAAATGGATGAAAATAAATTTATTTTATGCTAACGTTTAAAAATACAGTCTACTTCGAAACCGTTATACAGTATAGAAAATTATTTGTAAAAGTACGTGTGTATATATAACAATACAACAGAATAAATAATATATATCAATAAATAAAAAATCGAATGGTTTCTCATCAATCACAGTAAGGAGAGCTAGAGCTTCGACGAACACAGCAATGTATAATATATAAATGTATACACGCGCGTGTGGTGCTGAGATTTCCTCAGTTCGTTGCCCTCGAAGTTTGCCAATTCGATGTTGCCACAGTCTCAGTGCGCGACGGAATTGGTGTATATACTCTTTCAGACTTGCCGGCGATACTGCTGTCGACACCACCAGCGGCACAGGTGACGACGTCGAATGTGACACTCTGCAAGTGAAGTTGAGAAAGAAAAGCGTTAGAGCGTTGAAAAAAGTCGCGGTGGCGAAAACGCTTGTGAGAATAATCGGAAATGACATTATTTCTTTCGTTAGCTCGTTCTTTTTGAGAGCAATTTGTGTGATTCGACTTATCAGCATGAATTAGTTCGAAATTATACTTTGAAACGCGCGAATTCAAATAACAACAACAAACCAAGTATAATATATACGTATACGTACTCGAACAGAAGCTCTTCTCCAGCGCGTGATTATGATCGCACTTTCGTCTCCTTCTCGAGGATCTCCTTTCGCTATAATCCTCATCTTCGCTATCATCATCTTCCTCATCCTCCTCGTCTTCCTGCTGTTCTCTTTCAACTCTCCTGGTACTCGTATCTCTTACTCCTCCACGTGTACGACTCCTCGCCGTAACAGATCTGATGTTGACGCTCCTCTCGATCCTCCTGGTATTAGCAACGATTGGACGGACCACGTTGATGAACATTCGTAACCTCTCGGTGCGGCTGTTGCTGCTGTTGTTGTCTGATGACACCTCGTTCGGAACGCCTCGAATCGTGACGCCGTCGTTTGTTCTAGAGATTACCAGTCTTCTTTGATGTTCAGGATTTGGAGTTGCGTGAGATGAGAGGGCGACTCGTGGGACGATTCGGCTTGGTGGTGTTGCCATTTTTTTGGATGGATGTAATGCAGATTTTTATGGAAAGAAAGATACGAGCTTGGAAATGAGAGATCGAACGAACTTTCCTAGTCCAAGTTCGAGTGAGAACTGAGTCGGTTTGGTAAACTAGCAGAGGATCCGTTTATTGTTGTGGGGGATTTTCGAGTTTGTTTTCGTTTCCATTGGCTGTCTGTCGGTGTGTGTCTGTTATTACTTTCGAAAAATATCTCACTGTGATCGTGGAAACTAGATAGATTTATATCCGATGTTATTGCTTACGTATAAAATAAGTCAAATCTTTCCATAGTTACAAAAATTTTAAATAACAGGCCATCGACATAACGTATACGTATAGGTAGTTATTGTTTCTGAATAGAGCAAAGCTTTCGCCTAATGCCCTGGTTGATAAGGTTCGACCGTTGCATTGTAATTGTGATCGCGAGGCTTTCGCTTTCTACGTTTGATTGACAGCCGCTCTTGCGAAGTGTGTACTGTGTACATATAGACTATACGTCTAGAATTTAAAGTTTTATATCAAGCATAGGTATTTCAAAGTAGCAATACGTTTCTTTTTCTCAAAACCGTCCGTTTTCCTCTGTCACCGCAAAAACGCCGCAAAAAATAGAATGGAAAATAACGCAGACGAACCATGAAACGATGATTGAACTCCGAAATATAACGCGAAGAAAGGAAGTATACTATTAAGATTCCAATTTCCTGTGGACTCTCGTAAAGCACAAAAAATCAAATGTTTTTCCGCCAATAAAACTTCTCGACTTCCAAAGCCGATGATTATCTCTTTCCCAATATTCGACCTATAGCACATACACAGTTTCGATACGACAGAGTATATGCGGGGGAATGCGATGACGCTTAATATATAATTCGCGCGTTTTATCATTAGCAAATAATCCACAAAATAAAAAACAAACCATACCCGCATAGCCAACCGCATCTCACCATCTAAGGCTCTAACCTCGGCATTCTCTCTTCCTTTCAATTGCAGGAGAGGAGACAAGCCTGACAGAGCAGAGAGTTTATGCCGGCACCAGAATGAAGCTGTAACGGTAGCGTGGAATCGCAGCCTTGAACGATGTCGACGCAGTGCAGGCACTTTGTGCAGAACGCCTGGAAGAAGGAGCTCTGCTCAAACTGCTTCAAGTCGCGAGAGGAACATGCGGCTAAACAGGAGACCCATAGACAGATCGTCAGCAGGACGGCCAATAGCGTTAAACGAGTCGCTCACAAGGTTCAGGTGGGTTATTCAACTTTTTTTTTAGTACGTCTGTCTGTCAGAATAATGAACTGGGATATATGCGAGATGTCTATCGATTTTATGACGGAAAGCATCGATCATTATTTTTTGCATCGATTGTAATACAGTCGTAAAAAATGCTACTAGTCTTTTCATAGATCTGAGGGAGAGAAAAAGTTAAGATAAGTTTTTGCGCATACACAGCTTGATAACATCCTTATTATCGCGAGATACACTAACTTCCCTGTTTATACCAATAACAACAAACTATTCATACTAGTCATCAAAACGTCACGTCGAGAGATCTATACACGTGCTTTTAGAAACGTGTTTCGCGCCGTGTGTATTTGTGCACAATGTTTCGGAGGATTCGTTGAAAGGAAGCGATATTTCTTGTGCCGAGAGAGATAAAATTTTGAACGGTGGACATTAGCATCGGAGATTATGCAGTGTGTGCAAATCAGGATTACGTCTTCCATTTGTATATACCCTATACGGTATATGTCGGGATTTATTCGACGGGAGAGCTTTTTTTCCGGAGTCACGTGTGAACGTTCGAGCTTAAAGATTCTGACGTTATTTTTCTTCATTACCGCATTATTAAAGATTAAACGCAGATGCAATTATTGAATCAAATTTTTTGTTAATGTTTCATTTGCATATACATGAAATCAATATTAGTTCCATAAACTCCAATCCAAACACGTCCGCATAGTTGAGTGTCAATCACTCGCCACTTAAAAAACCTTGAGAAAAAATCCTCTCAAAAAAAAGAAAGAAAGAGAAAAAAAACAATAAACACCAGCAGCGAACGGCTGACCTTAACGGCTCTCGGTCGTCGACCTTGCGTCGCGAGGATTCCTCAACGGGCCTCAGGCGCGAGTGCTGTGTATATCCCGTAGGAGAAAACTGGGTTATTCTTGCACGACGCGGAAGTTATGTCAAAACGAGGTCATCGGCAAAGTGCATTTATATACCTATATACACATCGGGACGTGTATATTAAAACAGAAGCGTTCGAAGATTTTATCGGTTCAGGTCGCGATTAGGATGCAATTGAATAATGCAACTTGTCATTATTTTTGTAAAGTTAGAGAACGCGTTGATGCAAATCTAAGAAGCATTAATCCGTATAAATTCTCTAATTCAATCCCATACATAAATCGTCTCGATTACACAAACGCCGGTCATTATGTACATTATACCTGCGGAAAAAAGTCACGATCGCCGCGAGAGCTGCAAAGTCCAGCTTATTATAAGAGCGCGCGCGCATCGTAAACCAGCGGGTAATCGCTGATGTAATTAGCGATTAACGGCACGAGCACCGCTAGTTTCTCCAGTTGGACACTTTTCTAGGGGCTTATTCCATTCATGAATTTTTCCGGAAGACCGTCGGGGATTCTTCTTTTGAAGGGCATCATCGTTTTTACGGGACACGTGTGCGCGTATATGAATATGTGATGGCATTTTTGCGGTTGCGGCTGTATAACTGTAGTTCGGAGTTGCGGTGAGGCTTGGCAATTAAAAAGTTGATTCGTAGGGTAATTTTCACGGGGAAAAATTAGAAATTTAAAGCGTGAGTAAAGTTTGCAAAGTATGATTTTTGATGCTCCCGCTGCGCGCTTGCGTTTTAATTGGCTAATTCGACGTTTTGCAACTCTAGATAAAATTCCGTGTAGTCGCAATGAAAGTAGCTTCCTAGTATTATATTAAGAGTGCTTTACCCTTCGATCGACCCGCCACCTACCGTAGAAAACGCTTTTTGTTTATTATAATTAATTGACGAACTTTATCACTATAAATAA
>UCOJ01001003.1:0-49035 GCA_900474305.1 Cecidostiba fungosa | reverse complement strand
AACTCGATTTAATGAACGTTTATTAAATTTCAGTTACTTGTAAACATTAAATTTATTGATAATTACCTCAAATTTCATGTACATTTGACATTAAATTGTATTACAAATTACATTTAATGTACATTGACATTAAATTGTAGCTTAAATTTCATGCGACAGTAAATTAAATTATGATTAATGCACGCATGTACATTAATTCTCAAGTACTAGTAGTGCTTCAAATCTGCATGAAAATTAAGTCTATTTTTAACAGTGTATATACACATATATGGAAATAAAATGCGATCCAAATCTACTGTTATTCGATCGATATAGTATATTTTAAATATCGAAATAAATTCTTCCATTATTGATTAGCCCATTCACTATAGCAGAAATAGTCAATTTGCTGGTATTTAAAAAAAAGGAAAGCACAATACCACACACCAACCGCACAATATCTTCCTGTAGTTAAACAAAACTTACACAGACGCACCCACCTATAATTGCCTCCTCACCTATAACCATCCCGATAACCATCGACTTTTCTTCAGGGTATACCATCTATACCTATATATAATACCACCCGCTCCAGTTCTCTCCTCAGGAATTCCTGGCACTCGCGAATATAATGCTCGCGGCACCGACTATAACACAAACTATCCCACGCCTGTCTCTCTGCGCGCATACAGCCTAAAACACGCGCTCGAACATCTCCGGTGTGTTCAACATACGCAGAGAGGCGCGAATACACGCGCTTCTTACGAGAAAGAGAGAGAGAGAGAGGGAGAGAGAGAGAGAGAGTCTGGTGTATGATTCAGCGGCCAAGGATGCGAGAGATGTGAGCGCGCGGGTTTTTCGGTCGCGCGCTCGCACTGCACCGCACCGGCTCTTCCGGGAATCCTCCGGTACTCTCTCTATTATATCTCTGTCCTCTATATACTTGTTCGCTGCTGCACGCGCAGCTCGTATTATATATACTTATAGGAGAAGGACTCTCCATTCACGGAGCTGCTGCTGCTGCTGCTGATGCTTACCCGATGACGCGCGCTCTCTTTGCTTGACCGTCCGCGGTCCGCCTGTGTGCGTGTGATGGAAAAGGTGTACTTTGCTTCTTTTGCGCGACGCGCTGAGATTACTAATGACCGATTATAATTTGTACGCGTGTAAAACGACTTGCGCGGGGGCTTGGGAACGAAATCGTGAGATCAGGATACTTTTGACGCGGTTATTTCCAAGTAAGTTTTGGGATCAGTTTTGCATGTGTTGTAAAGACGAGACGACTTTATCGCGAAGGGTTATAGTGAAGGCTTTTCATTTTCCGCGGAGCTCGAGGCAACTTGTTGTTTTAATTTTTTCTTTCGCATCTAATATATATATATACATGATAATTATAAGACTTACTACTTACGTTACTATTATTTACGTTCGAGCACATAATTACATGATCAAGTTAATTTAGAAAAAATGACTCCTTTCTGATATAAAAACGGCAACGCATCAGCCCTAATAATCTCACATCAATTATCCCCCTATGCGAGCTACCTTATATACACCCATATCATGCACCTGGTCCCAAATACAGCAATACACACAAGGGCGCGTGCGCGTCGCATCGCAGTTATAGAGAAGTCGTATCGAATTCGTAGGAGTAAGAGAATCAACACACAGACGCGATACAGTATTAGGGGACCGTTTTCTCGGCAGCCGCATTTCCGAGGAACTCAGAGAGGGTCCGTCGCCGTCGCCTTCGATTATATCGGCATAGACTTTCGTATGCGTATTGTACACACATATATATATGGTGCCGCGAAGAAAGGCGCCGAAAAGAAGCGGGAGATCACCTAAAGGAAGTCAAGTCGCTTTGGTTATATTATTTCTAAAAGATCGATCGTTGCCGACGGACACACACGCCGCGTTCAGTATTCTTCATCCTTTTGATCTCGCGCCTTCGAGCTGCGACGGCGCGCGCACTGGCGGCGGCGCTCTGTCGCGTTTTACCGCGATTCATCTATAATGATCATGGCTATAATATACCTATATACATAATGTATTCGCGCACGTGTGTGTTTATTAGAGAGACGCGGTAACGCGATACTATATATACGTTTTGTAATATTAACGTTGACTTTTTGATCATCCACCGGCGCTTTGCCACCGGATGTCGAGAATTATATGAAGACTCCGTTTTCGTATTATATAGTTTCTGATATGTCTGCGAGTATTACACCGCTTAGATTTAATCCTGATACGGCTAGTTTAATCTGTTTGGCGAATCTTTATTAATAAAAGTTGGGAAGAAGAATGGCTTGACATATTTTAGTGCGAGTTTGTGATGTATTATAGACAAATTTGGCTTTTTGCTCTTCCGAGATGATCGCATAATATATATATATATATAGGTTTTGATTGTTATCGTTATATTCACGGCGTCTTTCATGTGTATTATGACGTGTTATATTTTTGTGGAATAATACAAAAAAATGGAGCGCAATTTTTTATTGACGTTGGAAAAATTTAGATTGATAATTTTAAGTTGTCCCATATAGGTTACTTTCTACAGTAGATGAAACTTGTCTCAAGTCATAATACCCATCAATATTTAAAAAAAATGGTCTACGCAAACGTAAAACGTGCATTTTGCGAGTTCTCGAAGAGCATAGTTCGCAGCATAAATAGCTACAAGGTGGAATTTTTGAATTTCTCTGGCGCCATGTGCAAAAATTCTTTTATCCAAACAAATGTTATCTCTTCACACAAAAAGGTGCAAAGAGAACCGATGCACATTATAGCCCCACCCCATCTCAATAATCAATCACGCAACCCCCATCACAGCACACCTGCAACCTCAGAAAATCAGAAAAAAAAGAAAACAAACGCCTCTCCTATAACCCATATAGGTATATACCTGCAAAAGATCACACATAACCCGACGCCTCTATATATCGTGTTTATACCCCACCTCGTGAAATCCTCCCAATTACATAACGTCAATATTATTCCAATAACTCTCGAGAGCAAAAGAGTCTCCCGAAAAAAAAAACACGAGCCCTCAGAAAGTCAACTCCCACAATATCCCCACTCGGTTCCTCTATAAATGCCTATATACCCAAGATCTTCCACTCTTGCCGCAGCATCAGCAGCAGCAGCTTACATCCACCGATCGCACACACACACACACACGGTTAGCGCGCGCGCGAAATGAATCCGAGAGCTAACTCCCGATCTCGCAGTTTATAAGCTGTTGGTATATCATCGGCAGCTGCAGCGCGCGCAAAAATCTCTTTCTCTTTCTGCACACATCCCTTCGCTCTCCGACTCCCAGTCACTCGGCTTTGGTGAATGAACGCGCGAGCACGTGGCCATCAGTGTGTGTATATATATATATATTCGTCATTCAGAGCGTATACACGTCAGTATATTATAAAGTGAGATTCGGCAACCGGATGCGGACGCCGTGCGAGAGAGAGGGAAAGTCGGAAAGTCCGCGGATGACTCGACAGCAGCAGCAGCAGCAAAGGCCTCGACGATTTCCCGGTAACAGCCGCCCGTATGTATGTGAATCATCGTGGCGGCAGTAGCTCCTCGCCGACGACGAGGCAGCAACATCAGGAGTGTCCAGTCGTTGGTAGAACTTTAGGTCGCGAAGTCGACGATGGCTCCGCGATCGATGAGACGCTACTCGGATCTTATAACAATAATCAGCAGACCTCGTCGACCGTCGGACAGCTCTCCGCGAGCTTTAACTGTTACCTGGTAATTTCTCGCGCGTCATGCAGCGATTGTATTATTTTCATTGTTGCAAATAATCGTGTATCTCATATGTATATACATATGTGTGTGCAGGTTATTACAAGTGATTGTGCTGTTTGTGATGTAGTTTTAAAACTGACATTTTTTATATATATATATACAAGTGTTGCGAGCGTTGCGCATCTGTGCTGTAATATGGATTTTTCAGATGATACACGTGTGTAACAAAAAGTCAATGGCTTTTAATTTTAGAGTTTTGCACATGGGTTATATTGATGGTTTAATATGCATGGTGTTGTGTGAGAGTGATAAAAAGGACGGGTTTTTAAAAGGTGAAATGTAGTGTTGCACAAGTAGAACGCGCTATTGCCAAAGAGTTTCAGGACGTGTGGCTGCGATAATAACACGTGTGTGTAACTCTCGTAAGCCGGAACTGAATGAATCGATGAGGAGTGTTTTTTAATATCTCAATGTACTGTCGGTATATTTGAAGGAAACGTTAATTTTAAAGATACACTTTTATTATTAATTTCAAAACATAATATTTAATCCTATCCAAGTTAGTAAAGAAAATTGTTTACAAAGAACTCAAAGAGCTTTAGAGAAATAAAAATTCCTAAAAGACAATATATTCATAAATATATACAGCAACTTTTCCAATGATTAAACAAAGTTTGAGTTGCTTCATTTCGATCTCAAATAATAAAATAACATTGAACAATAAAATTAAATATATAAATTTACAAATGATTAAAGAAGTAATACACAGTCAAAGCGCATGTTCTTGTAACCATAACGTCATGTAGCAAACAATAAATATTAAAACAAAAAAATCCTCTGCCCAACGCAGGAAAGGTCGACAAGTTACACATCGAGCTCGAGCTCGGCATCCTCACCACTGGTGGACGCAGTGCTGGGGCTGGAGGAGTTGGATCGGCTCTGCGAAAGCGAGCGTCAGTCATCCCCTGGCGAGGATCACTTCATACCGGCGCCGTCGTTCGAAGCCCTCTTGAAGATCAGCCAAGCGTCGCAGGATCATGGGCCACCACCGGCTAAACTCGAAGCAGAGGAAGACTCCGGTTCGGTGGGAAACGGAAGCGAAAGGACGGAACTGCCCGAGGAGGAGGCCGGACAACCGGAACCGGTTATGCTGCCCTCGGGTGAGTCACGCGCGCATGTGCACTTGCCTACCGTGTATACATAGCTCCTTCGATTTATGTAGGGATGCTTTCGCGGGAAAACTTGTTCTTTTTTACATTGAGCTTACTCACTATACTCATACGGCTGGAGATATTGTTCAGATCGGGATTTGCGACTTATTTTTCACCTGACTTTTTGACAGTGCTCGCTGACAAGTTTTTGAATTCGGATTGTTATATATTGTTTTTCGTTTTTTTTAAAGTGTTTATAATAGCTGACAGGGATGGTGTACACAACCTCTGGGATCTGAATTTGGCTGAAACTTTGGGAATTGATTTCTGGTATGAACCACTGTTATTTTTGTCCCATGGGCCTTTATTGTCGAGAAATATATTAGTCTCTACTTTATGGGCTTTATGGCTAAAACGTCAAAAATAAAAAAGGGCAATTTGTGGACAATTTATGCTACGTTGAATTTTATATAGTGTATGAAAAGTAGACAAAAATTTGATCACCTATAAAATTGAAATATATTGTTCCAATCAAAAGTAGCAAGCAGTTAAACATGCCTAGTCGAAATGCAGTAATTCTAAACGTTAAGAATTTTCCAGCCTTCGGTTGACTAAGACAATAAATTTAAATTTTATAGTTGGTCAAGTTGAAGGGTTTTCTTTTTTTCCGTTTTTCATTTCTTGCAGTATATAATTCAACGTTGCACAAGGTCTTCTAAGGTTATAAATAAAAATATAATATCCTTTTTATCATCTAAATTTCAGCAATTCCCAAAGTTTCAGCCAAATCCGCTTCCCGGAGGTTGTATGCGCTCTCCTTGTACTCACATACTATGATGCAGTAAAATAGTTGTAGATAAATTTTTTACACGTACACGTATACTTCCTATTATTATAATGAAAATTTGAAAAACAAAACGACGCCCGCATTTATGATGAGTTAACCCCATGACTAATACTTTTTAACGTTTTATTTGTTCCGAGAAATGTGCGTAGTCTAAATTTAAATTTAGTTGCGCGGGAGAGTCTAATTTTAAAGCATGAATGAAGAAGCGATGCTCCAAATCATAATGCCGATACACACGACAGAGCTTATATATTTTCGTTACCTCGTTACCGAATCCATTCCTTTTTTCGCTTTTTCTTTGAATAATTAACGCTACACAATAAGAAGCAAGACTGCTAAAATTCCAAATCAATACACAGCTTCAACGCCCGAAAATAACAAACCCATACAAAAACATTGCGACCGTGTGTCGCAGCTGAGGAACAACCGCCCTCTCACTGTTTCCTTTTCAGATCCGTCGGAATGGAATTCGAGTCACGTAAGCTCCTGGCTCTCCTGGTGTAGCCAAGCATTTTCCCTGAAACCAGCGCCGTCGATCGAAGCTCTTGGTTCCTCGATTATCACCGGTCGAGATATCCTAGACTGGAGCTTGGCCCAGTGGCAGGAACGTTGTCCAGGAGGTTCCGGTCGTGTCCTTGCACGACACCTCGGTTACCTACGGCTTCAGGCGACTGGACTTCGTACCGACGCTCTTCTCCAAGAAGAACAGTCAACCGGTGAGTCATCCCGTTTGTATATACCTATATACTCAATTTTTATTACTTTTATATTATACATATGCTCTCTTCGATGTGTGAAGGGGGAGGAGAGAGCATTACGGACTTTTTTCAGCATAAGCGCACCTTTTGCATTCCTAATGATATAGTCTCTATCTCTGCGGAGATGCAGGCTTTATGCCGAGAAGCGATTATGTTGTTCGCGTAGAAGCGACAAGAACTTCTTTTTGGAGTTTTTGGTTTTCTCGGAGATCGTTGCTTGCCTCGATTGGGCTCTTAAGGAAAATTCCGTATGCTCGAGAGACGCTCTATCTCGACGTTTATTATTCGCTGTGTTAATAACCTCCAGTTGTGCAGGATAATAATATAACTATTTGTATTTTCAATCGTATATGGTATACCTATACTCGAAGAAATAAAAAATAAGGCTGCTGCTACTAATTGTGTGTTTCTTAAAATTTTCGTAAATAAACAGATCATAAAAATATTAGGATACGACATTCGGATACATATACAGTCTACTATAGGATGAATCATCGCTGAATAATTAATCGATAGAGAACGCCTTATAAGTACAAAGCACACCTCTTTCGTTCAAACGAGCTTCGCTATATATGACCAAAACCGAGAAAAGCGAATTCTCCGAATCTCAAATAAATTGTCATGTAAAACAACAAATCTTCCGAAGAGATTTTAACAATAATAAACTGGCTCTTATATGTATAATTTACATAAATTCAATTTAAGTAAAAGTGTTACTTCTCTTAAATTCTCGTTTTGTTAAATAACTTGACGCGCGGCGAACGTCGGTGAAAATAAAATTCAGACCGAACGGCCTTGCGCTCTGCAGCAGAAAAGTGTGCGCGTAATTTCTCGGAATCGATATATACATGCGCGCGTGATGCTTTATATATTAGGAAATCCCAGCTATTTATGTCTTAACTTTAAAAGCAAAGGTGTCTTGCATTTTTTCTCTTGGTCTTTTTTTTTTCTTACACCGCTCGCTTCGAATACCTGAATTGCAAACATTGATGGCTTGCGCAGGCATCATCGTCTTTTCGAGTGAAAGAGAGAGAGAGAGTAGATATATCTGACGCGCACTTCTACGAAAGGATAATACTGGTTGCGAGGCTTTCTTAGATTTTGATTGCGTAATGAACTTTCGCAGTTAATATTATGTGCTGCTTCAAGCTTTTGGCCATTCTTATCAAATATACATAATATAGGCTGGAGACGTAAATCAAACGTTTCTTCGCGATTATCTTATACTTTTATGATTATACTATAAAAATTAGTTTTTCTGTAAAAAAAAACGTTAATTTTTGTAAAGGGCTTTTTAGCCCGTTTAATTTTAATAAATAAATAAATAAATAAATAAATTTTATGCTAGCGAGTAAAAATAAAATTTTTCTCACACCGCGCAAGAGTGACCGCAGCAGTATAGTTATACTCAAAAGGATCATAAAATTATCAATGCACATATCATACCTGCTGCAGTATATTATAATACACTATACAATGTACCTAAAACACGAAATGCACGCAATTATTTAAATGTTATAATCTCCTCGGCTTACATCGGCAATCCCTCGTCGAGGCGGTATATATACATATACCTCCGAATCGAATTTTCGTCGGACCAACTCGTATATACACACACCATATAATATAAGACAGTGCATTCGCGCACAGGTACCAGCTAGTATAGGACCGCAAGTACGCATGAAAATATCCTTAATCCCCATAAATATTCATCGTCGGAAGTATAGCGAGAGAGCGAAAAAAAAACAAGGAATAATTTAAACGAAACTGACCAGCGTGAAAAATCTGTTCTCGCGCGGGCCGCCGCGATAATCTCGTTCCTAAAACTGGAACCTTTCGCCCTTATGGCGTATATAAACACGTATATATGGGATTCCAGCAGGTACGCACGCGACTACGACACACATATACAGAGGGTCCTTTAATAGCCTAAGGGGTAGTGTGTGTGTGTATATATATATATATATATAATACTGACCGGAAGAGGCTAACCGTTCCCCCGGGGGTCGCTCGCTATATAGGTATATACGGGTATACACTGGACCTTTGGCGACGACGACTTAAGCGCTCGCACGCGCTGCTTTCCGAGCGATGTCCATTATCGATAAGGTCCGGCTAGTGCCGACTGGGTGAAAAGTAAATATCGCGCCGATAATGAGGCCGATAGATTTCGAGCGGAGATTAATTTAGAGCCTTAAGTCTTTTTCAGATAACTCTCTGCGCACCCCCTTCATCTCCTTTCTATCAAATTTATAGGTGCTTGGGCGAGTAGAAAAAGTACTTTGATTTCTTTATTTTTTTCTTTTTATTTATTTATTTAGTCGTATATAGGCGTACCTACGTTCAGGGCAACTATAAAATGTATGCACACAATTAAGTTTGAGTAAGGATCAAACTGGTAATAGATATGAGTGAATATTATAAGAAACAAGAATTGATAAAAGCATTATTTTAGTAAAATATATTTATAAAACAATAGCCACAATTACGTGATGCGCCATAAGTATATCACACAAGATATATGTATATACATATAGGCATGAAGGAATAAAACTGTATAGAGGCAATAAAAATACAACGAAATTCACTTTAGTCGTTATCGCTTGAACCCTGCATAAACGGGCAATCCGGGACTTGCTCTGTAATACTCGAGCAACTTTTTCACCGTCCCATTAGAATTTCAGATTTATTGCGCTTCATAAGTTTCAATATGGCACCACTTTGATTTCGTTTTTCTTCAACCCAGCTTTACATACATATACTTTGTTCTCTTGTATTATATAAAAAAAAAAAATTGTTTATCTCAATTCAAGAGCATTCGAACTGCAGTCGCGCGCATACGTTATATACGCAAGTGGTTTTTCAGGCGTAAAAAGTCCAATTTCCCACACCAGCAGGTCAGAACGGCGAGAGGCTCTCGACCATATACCGACATATTATTATATAAGAGTACAGTCTTATACATTCGGGCGCATATAAGACCCAAGACAGAATTAATGGGGTCCTCGATTCGCGAGGATACAAAACACAGGGATAACGCATATATACCTCCAGCCGGCTTCGTGCAAAAAAGGTCGCGGATCGTTCGACTATACGGCGAGCTCGAAATTCCGGAAAATCTGGCGCGAAATCAAGCCTCATTGCGCGCGACAATGAGAGTCTCTCGTCGCTGCAGTGCGCGCATAATGTATATTATAAGAGAAAGGTCCGATCGTGAGATGGACGCGGACAAATTTGTAATGCCCGTGTCTTACATTCGAGCGTGCGAGAGGGATACTGAAGAAGCATGTGAAAGTTGCTATATGCTTGACATCTACTTTTGAAAAAATAAATATTGCAAGCAATTTCGCAGTAGCTGCGTTGCAATATCGAACAACGAAAAAGCCGAAATAAAAGCATCATCGGCGAAACAGAGAGCGAGAGAGAGAGAGAGAGAGAGAAGAAAATAAGTAAAAAAGTATCCCGTAAGGTGTATCCCAGTAGCCCTGCAAAGTAAGAGAGAGAGAGAGAAAGGGCGTGAGAGGCGCGCTTGGCACGTTAAGCTCCGGGAGATATATAGCGGGCCGTTTGAATAAGACTGTACCGGCTCTCTCTCTCTCTCTCTCTCTCTCTCGTCGACTCACCCTATATACGGCGCCGGCCGTTTATTAAGCGAATCAGTGTTATCGCGGTGAGAGTCCTCATGAATAAGGCATCGAGAGTTCGTGTGGCTCTCGGGGGTTGGCGTCTCGCGAGCAAAGCTCCGGCACCGCGGGGCGCGGATATATTGTTTTCTTGATGAGCGAAAGCTGCCAAGCGCCTCTGTGTATACCTATATATATTGTATGTATATAGGTACACCCTGTTTCTGTGATTCTATTGACGCGCCGATTTCGCGGCTATTTTATATTATATACTGTATAGCATTATACGTCGCACGGCTGGCCTTTTGGATTATGGATGATGATCGCCGGAATCTGGGCTATCATATCGCTGGAGTATTGTTATTATATTATATATGCGACCGTAAGAGTCGCGCGCGTGCTGTGATTATTTAGCTGTTTTCAGTCGTCGAGAGCCAGGGAACAGTGATCGTCGTATAGTATACACTGATTTTTTTATAAACATAGTATATTAATTAAAACTTTAGACCTTTTTGTAAAATACATAACTCTATTATACCGCGATAACGTAGTCACAGCTGGTTATCGGCTCGAAATCGTCCTCCCGAATAAATAAATCCCCATTAAGAGTATAAGTATATATTTTACAGAAGCGATCATCAGTATATAAGCGTTTATCCGACAGAGTGCACCGCGCTATACATATAGACGTATGTGGAAACTCGGAAGGGAAAGAAAACGGCGGCGGCGACGGCGACGGGCGACTGCAGGGGTTGAAGAATGGGGCGGCGAGTAGAGAGGGACGTAAAGCGAGGAAGAAGGGAGGGGAATGAACGATAAGGTCTGAAATCACTCGGGGGTAAAGGTCGCTCAGTTACGCTCCGTCCGTGCCAACTAGCTGCAGTCGTGTATATTATACTCACTCTGTCATCATATTATAACGCAGTTTGCGCGTTTACTCGATCGCTCTATACTGCATCACGTATCGCGTGTCGTCTTTCGCGCGTAGACCTGTGTGACTTTTCTTTTTTTTTTCTTTTTATTTTTCAATACATTTTGTGTGATTTTATTTATTTTTTTTAATTCATTTTGGTATTAGCGTTCACATAAATAGATTTGTTCAATTTGAAATATATATAAATGTCACTAATTTTGGTTTACAACAACATGTGAGTTGAAAATATCAAGCGAGTATATAATAAATCATATGTGGTACATATTTAAATAAGTATAAAGAAACAAAAAAGAAAATGCAACGGGTTTTGTGCACGGTCAACTAATATGCGCCACGTAACATTGGACTTTTGGCCTTACGAGGCTCATAATACGAAGGACTAGTCCTTCGGGGAATCGAGTGATGTGGAGGATCCAGACTCATCCGTTGCATCTTCAGCAGGATACGCGGCTACATCCTTCGACAGCGGCTATTCTTTATAACGGTAGTGTAACGGTTTGAAACTACACGAACATATATTAGTAGCTTGTAATATTTTCGTTATTCTGTGTTTGGTGAATGTGCTTCGCATTAAACTGCAATTTAAGACAAAATTATTATTGAAAACAATATTTTTCAGTAGATATAACGTGTTTGTTATTAATAGAACCTCTTAATTGTATATTATTAAGCAAGCATTATTAATTTCCGGTGATATACAAATTGAACTTTTTTAATTGTCGACTCACAAAAATGAACAGTATAAAAATACAAAAAAAATTCTATATTATCTGTGTACTTTTCGTGCCACACTTAATTTGAAAGCTTCGTAATTCCTAGGAACACCTACAAAGTTTTCTAACGCATGGGATTTTCCAGAATCACGAGTTGAATGCTCAGCTGCGTCTTTCACTCGGATGAGTCATAGTGTGAAAACTCCTTTTCTGTTATATAGATTTATTATTATACCAAGATACATTTTCACTTCTCCGAATGACTCGATCACTTGTCGTCTTATAATCAATATCTATGTAATATATGTTACTTGCATTATTCAGAGATTGAACAAAAAATTTAATTCGAGAAAAGTTTTAAATGTACCTATACATATATGTTAATAATATTTAAAAGTAATTTTTTAATTAAAAATAATTAAGTTTCAATAAATGAATAAATATTTAAATAGAAAGCAACAGAATTATTCTGATGGGTTCGGGTTATAACTAATCAAGTTTAAATATTCTGTACTAATAAGACGTTGTACTTAGAAGATGACTAACCGTGAAAAGCACAATTTTTATTGTAATCGTGTTTTTTATCGACATCAAATGTGTACAAATCAGTTTAGCTCCGATTTCGATGCAGAAATTAATAAACAAAAGTCTCATAATGGAGAAATTTACACACGCTTACAGATGTACAACTTTATTTATGAAAATTGTCAATCTTATTTATAACTCATTAACAGCATTGTCATTCGATTCAAACTTAACAAATCAGTAAAATAAAGTAAAAAAATTAAATTTGTTGTATTAGGATTTTTTAAAGATTCGAAGCAGTTTTCGTCGATTATATATACATTAAAATTTAATTAATCTATCTATAAAATAAACTAAAGTTTAAGAAAAGAGAAAGACGTATCATTTTAAATTTAAAAGTGCGCTATACACAATAAACCATCAAAAATTAATCAATCAATTGATCGCAGTATAATGCCTTGCTCATCCAAACGGCAAATTAAAATCGAGCAAAACCGCGAATGACTCTGACGTTTTCAAAGCAGCAATGGCCGCGTCTCCTCTCGTATCAGGCCGTAAAGACCCGACATGGCTGACGAAGCGCGCGCTAAATCATAAGATAAAAAAGCGTCTCTCTCTCTCTCCATCGAATCTGTATTAGGAGAAAACGTATTAAAAAATCACAACCACGAGTGAAAGGCAGTCGCTTACATATAGGCATATCAAAGCATATAATATATGCGACTTATTCCGCCGTTAAACCTCTCTCCAAACAAATTTGCGATGAGTCTAGAGCAATCAGCAGGGTCATCGCGATAGCCGGCACAATTCGCCGGAATCGAATAGTGAAAAAACGCGCGGGAGAATGAAAAAATTCAAATGCGCGCGCGTGTGTATGTGACAAAGCATATACCTATACAAAGTCTATGCTTGTATAGGTATATACATAATATATTAAGAATACGCCTCTATATTCCCCTCTTTTTAACACGGCTTTCAGAGAGGTTCGGCCTCCTGCAGCGCACGTGCTCGCTGATTGGCGCGGCGGGCGGTGCCGGAGCTACGGGGGCGTCGGTCGGAGGCGGCCAGGTCCAGCTCTGGCAGTTCCTTCTGGAGCTGCTCGCCGATTCGTCCAACACGTCCTGCATAGCGTGGGAGGGCTCGAACGGCGAGTTCAAGCTCACCGATCCTGACGAGGTTGCCCGTCGCTGGGGAGAGCGCAAGAGTAAGCCCAACATGAACTACGACAAGTTGTCTCGAGCCCTCAGGTAAAATAGCTATTGTTATATACTCTTCTATTTTTTTTCTTTATACTCTTTGTATGCTACATATAATATTGCCAGAAGCAGCCTTCGATGTATTATCGACTCGATTCTTTATTATCGCGAGCGATGTATATTATGTTGTATATAATAATACAGGCTACTGCGACGAGGAGATGAGAAAGCTTTGCTGAGCTTTTCGCTCGAGCCGACGGCGTAAGTGCTGCTGACGCTTTTCTCTGAGCGCTAATGATGTGTGTGGCGGTTTATTTTTTGATGCGTGCAGTTTGCATGTGCTGGTGGTGGTGCTGCTGTGATTTTTGACGTTTGAGTGATTTGAAACGTGTATTAGTGGAAAATCAAGAAACGTCCCTTATACAATTTTTATGTACATATACCTGTTATTCATGAGATTCCTATACTACATGTTAGCTCTGTCTTCTTGTAGTTTTCTACAGGGGATGTCATAGTCATAAAAAACAAGTAATTTGCTTATAACAAATAGCAACAACAGTATTGCGAAAAACCAGGACATAGTTGCCCTCCGGTATGTTATTGTCTATCATTTTACAGAGTTTTAAGTATTTATATAAATATCTCGCTAAATGGCATTTGAATAATGTCTCAAAATCATGTAATTCAAATGCCATTTAAGAAGTTATTTACGTACAAACTTGAAACTGTAAAATGATAGACAATAACATACCGGAGGGCAACTGTGTCCTGGTGTTTCGTAATATTGTTGTTACTATTTGTTATAAGAAAATTACTTGTTTTTTTGCATGCTATATTGTGGCGCGAAATTTGAATATTTAATTGACTATTACATCCCCTTAAGCTATATATAAATTTAAAGTCTTTTTCGAAACGCACTTTTCTCCGAGATAAATATTAAGCCAAAAAATATAGCTCATTGATTGCACGAGTAATATACGTAGAACATAGTATTCTCTTCTACAATATATTGTCTATACAGTGCGGTGTATAACTCGACTGCGAGCCACATCAAGTCCAAAAACGGATCAAATGCGCTAAACATATCATAATATCCCAAAATCCGCTTGTCCATCATCTCGAACTCCAAATTAACTCCAACTATATAATATAGTGCGCGAAATGGTCTCGGCAATAGTACATTATATTATAATTCTCTACAGCATGTAAAATTTCTATAAAAAATTTTGATAACCCTTTTAAACAACTCTCGTCTGCTTATTCCCCCGCAGGTACTACTACGACAAGAACATAATGACAAAAGTCCACGGCAAGCGTTACGCCTACAAGTTCGACTTCCACGGACTGATGATGGCCTGCCAGGCGCAGGCTGGCGTTGGTCTCGACGGAACTGGTGCTCCCATGGTCGGCAGGTCCGGCCACCTTCATCCGGCCCATCATCATCCTCAACATCATCCTCAACATCATCATCTCTACGCGACTCCTGGAACAACTCATCCCACTACGACTCAACAACATCACGCTACGGCTGCAACATCAGCACCACCTCCACCTCCACCCCCGCACTACTGCTGGCCCTACAGATACTCCCCGCCGACGTAATGTTGGCTGTGATTTTATAAACGTTATATGCTTTTGTGTATAGTATATAGATTTATTATATAGAGTAAATGATCGAGTGAATTGAGAGAGAAAGTTTGTGCATAATTATGGTTGTTATAGTGTGTGTGTAGGGTGCAATATTTTTAAAAAAGAGTGTTATAAGGGGCCTACTGCGAAATGCAGCGAGACATTTTTATAATCACATCTCAGAGCTGCCACTTTTACCTTATTCTGTTTGGAGAGGTAATCATCGACGTATGTGCACTTAATATACATCACGCACATATCATATGTTATGATTAAATCATGTTATTGCTCATTTGGTTGTTGCGTTTGCTGTTTACAGTGTAACGATCACACTTTTCGTTGACTATCATCTACTATTTTTCTTTTCGTAATATTTAGACTGTAACGATATATTGCGTTAATTGGAAACTAAGCTTTCAATTGAAGCTTTGATGCGTGAAAAGTCATTTTTCCTGCGAAAACAATGATTCTTGTAAATCATATACAGTTTTAAAATGATTTATCAAAAGTTTTTAAGTTAAAATATTTATAGTTTCTCAAAGAAAAATCAGCTTACAAATGTGATAGTGCAAAATAATACTTAAAATATCACACTAATACCTGTATAAATTTAAGAAGAAAATCGTTTATCATAAACAATATCAATTTACTTTTCTCTCATTATTGTGTATAAAGAGGTTTTTGTATAATAAACCATCAATTTTAAGCTTAAGCATTAAATTAAATGTCGATTTTTTAAGATCACATACTTATATGTAACATTGGCAATAAAGTGAATATTGAATTCGGCGTTAAAAATTAATGCTCAAGAGTATAATTATAACATGTGTGTGATTTGAATTTGTTCTTACATCGAAAAATATTGTATAAATATGTAATACATCACCGAGGCTATATATAACTTGAGGAAACATAGGTATATTAAATGAATGTCAGAATGTAGAATGTTTGTATTTTTGAATTATCCATAATTATGCGTTTGAAATGTACAATTTAAAAATTAAACAAATGTAATTCATGAGATTGTATAAAAGGCGTTCGTATATTAAGTCAAGAAAATTGAATACCATTAACACGTCATGATATATTGAAAATCATATTATAATTTTTAATTATACTTGTCATTCACAACATATAATTCTGTACCTACACTTACAAAGTTTGAATTGCAAACAAATTAAAATGTTATTATTCCGTCCGATTTTGATATAAATGAATTTGACAATAATTTGTTAATAGTATTCAATTAAAAGTTGACTTAACAAATTAAAATTTGTAAATAACGTCAAATATGTGACCATATGAAAATTTATATAACTAAATATAATGAAATCTCAAGTTTTGAAATATTTATATTCGTGTGTAAGAGATATGATGAATGCTTTGCGTCATTCTTCCGAGAATCAATTGAGCCACGGTTAGAAGAATCAGTGTGCAGTGTACATTTTATTGATGAAAGTAACTTACGTAAGAGAAAGTATGTATTTAGAGAATAAAATATACACGATGAAAGTTAAATCTTTTTCACTCCTTTTACTTTCTCATCAGATCATATCGTTTATTATTTATGTATAATATTCTCACTTATATATAGATATAGTATCCATAAGATAAAGAATCATTGAAATACTAACTTAATTTTTATTATATGTTTTGCCATAGTAAGAATTTATTAATTATGTCTATATTAGTTTAAAAAGAGCATTAATTTTATTTTAAATACTCTTTCAAAAGAAAAGCGATATGAGAAAATCGATTTTACAAGTATTATATATATATAGAACAGATAATTAGCGAGTTTGATGGCAAATTAATCTAAAACCATTGCAATTTATGAATGTGTAAGTAGTAATTTTCAACATTTACATAATTTATTAGGTGTATTTACAAAAGGTTTGTTGATAACCGCGTTTTATTTTTGCGTCGTATTGCCGCACAAAAATGAATGGAAACTAAATTACCGACGGTAAGCAATAAAAATCCCACTGTAGATGTAGATGGCGTGTCACTTTTTTCAACTGAAGCATTTTGGCGACATGGCGATGGCAGCGGCACTGGCACGAGTACGCCGCCATTTCTCTTTCCTGCTTGAGAAAAGGTAATAGACACATGCCGCGTGTAGTTGTCTCGCAAATCGGAAATTTACAATGACATCTGCCTAGTAATTACGCCGAAACCCTTCAAAATCAAAGCCTGAATACTTATATTCTAATCTTTTTTGTTTATTTTCAGCCGCAAAATCTCCTGGCAAAAATGTCCGACGTGGAAACGTAAGTACCTGACAACAATCATGTTTACTTCGACATTTTTTCTTTCTAATCGTTGATTGTTAGTCATTTGGACGTAGAAAATCGTTACTATAAAATAAACTAGTTTAGCTTACTTAATTTGCATTCCATTGCAGTTGTTTTTGCTTTAAAAAGTACAGTAGTTTAGTGACAGCGGTATAACCTCAAAAACACGAGTTCGTTTAACCAACAGTCTACATTATTGTTTTTAATTACAGTGACGATGTTCCCTCCGCGGTGATTGGAGGAGGACAAATGGATGTGAACTCAGCACTCCAGGAGGTTTTGAAAAATGCGTTGATCCACGACGGAGTCGTCCACGGTCTTCACGAAGCCGCCAAGGTTCTCGACAAGTAAGTTTCATATGTCAAAAATTGGAGTGCAAACCATCTTTATAAAAATTTTACCAGAATTCGAAATTGTCATTGATATTTTGTTTTAAATTATTGTTAATAATTTGATGATATCTTGGCTCCCTCTACTGATGATAATAATTTAATAACAATTCAATGCACGAAACGATAGGATCAGTGTACTAATGCAAAGTTATGTTTGATTCTTAGGAGGCAAGCCATGCTGTGCATTCTGGCTGAGAACTGCGATGAACCTATGTACAAAAAGCTTGTTCAGGCACTGTGCAACGAGCATCAGATTCCTCTGATCAAGGTTGACAACAACAAAAAGTTGGGTGAATGGGCTGGACTTTGCAAAATTGATAATGCTGGCAAAGCCAGGAAAGTTGTCGGCTGCTCCTGCGTAGTCATTAAGGTAAAATATATTTTCTGTCTTAAATTATCTGATAAAGTGACTTTATTATCAATTAGTTGCACATTTAGTAGTATACAGTTTGATTTATAAAATATAAGTATATCTTGAAATTGTTAGACTCAATTTTATTTTAATGATGATATCTTGGCTCCCTCTACTGAGTCGAACCCAAAAATACAAAAACCTTGCTGAGAGAAGCCTTACTGATATTCAATATCTAATAACTATTATTTTAATAGGCACAAAAATATTGGTAATCATACAAATATTGTTTTTTGTTACAGGACTTCGGTGAGGAAACCCCTGCCAAAGATATTCTTATGGAATATCTGAAACAAAGCTCTGTACATTAGGTATCTTTTAATAAAAAATATTTAAAATAAATTCAAAGGTACTTAATTTATTTCATAAATTAAAGGATTGCCTCCAGTATTGAAACATTGAAAGTGAAATATTTCATTATCATTGATAATGTTAATCTAAAGTATTGCTGCACTCTTGTTTTGATTTTACAACGTTTTCACAAATAGTTTTGTGATTTGTCCAATCTTTCACTTGGCATTCTCTGAAAAGTTTTTAATATATGTTGTAAGTTTACAATATTATATAAATAACTTTTTATTAGGTATTTGAAACTTCATTTTACCTTCCACAATACCAAGCTTCTTTGCATCGAGAACATCGATTCTTAGCTACTTCCTTGCATCGGAAGCATTTTTTTGAATCTACTATTTCAAGCTTATCAAAATCATAAGCTTCACTCAAGATTTGTGCCATATTTTTTATATGCTCTATATCTTTTGAAAACAAAGTTTTAGCTTGATGCTCAGCCAACCTATTCCATCTTTTGTTATATTTTTCTTTGATTGAAGAACTTATCTAGGCATTTTTAATTTTAAAATAAAAGTAAATTTGGTTACAAATAAAAGATTCGATTTTTTGCTTAATTACATTACCTCAGGTATGACTTCAACATTTATAGGTCTTTGAGAATTCGGAGTTTGTGAAGACATATTTAAATAACTCAACCATCTGCGTAGGTCAACCAATGGTGCTATTTGGTCAAGAACATGTTCTTGTATATACTTCTGCAACTACAATAATATTTGTGTAATAAAACTGTGTGATAGCTGTCTATATAAAAAAGTTTAAACATACTTTAGACAGTTGTCCCATTCGAACTTCTGTAATATCATAATAGGGAGCACATTTCGGATTTAATAACAGCTCACGTAGACCAAACCATACTTGACCTTCAATTTTGCAAACTTTATCAAAATCGCTAATTTCTGTCTTTTCCCATTTTCCATTGTAAATCATGGTTTCACCTAATCTCAAATATTTTTTTAAATTAAATTATTGCATTTTGGTTTATTACAATTACTGCATACCTTCTTTGTTTCGTCTTCTCCATGGTTTCATTTCTATTAACTGAGCAAGTAAATAAGGTACATCATTTGTAGTTAACATGCGTGACAATGCACACAAAGGTAAGTTATCTGCAAATTCAGCCAAGTAACGTAAAATAGAAATGCACCTCATTCCAATATCAAATTCTATTTGTCTTTTCTTTTCTGCTAATTCTTCGAGACACGAAGTTGATGATTTGTCGTTGGGTTCTGAATTTTCAGAGTAAAGAAGCATAGTAATATAACTAACAGCATAATCAATTAAATCAATGATTGAATCATCCATAGTCTCAACACTATCAGAATGGTACAAAACATTTTCAATTAGTGAGACAGCCATTTCTTCATGATAAAACACACTGAATAGGAGAAATGTGTTTGCTGGTTCTCCGTATAATTTTATCAAGAGTGGGTAAACTTTTTGTTTCCATATCATTATTTGTATGGCTTCATAAATTAGAATGGGGATCTAATGAAGAGTGAGCAAAAATGAATTTAATTAAAGATTATGATTTTGTATGTATTTTTTAGATATTAAAAAATATGGAAAATCATTACTTTTTTAAACGTGACAAACGCTTCTTTGACACTTTCTTCACGCAGGCTACTTATTTCCAAAACATTTTGCTGATTCAACAGCATCAATCTTTTATGGTATTCAAACCATCTACGAAATAACAGTCTGTTTGTATTTATAAAATTCAAAAATATTCGTTTCTATAAAAAAAATTAACGTCTTTGCGCTTACCCTTCTGTACCAACATCTTCAAGATCAGTAATTTTTAAATGCTCTATGTAGACGTCGATTTCCCAAGGAGATAAAATACTTCCTTCACCCTCAGCCATACTGGATAAAAGTGTGATTGTTTGTAGCAACAAGGACTAAATGTTTCCACGCATCCACCATTTGTAAACAAATTTCGCGGTTGGATGGCGACGCATGCTTGGAATGCTAAGGGGGTGTTGAAATGAATAAAGGTGGTGACAACAACTATACTTTGTATATAGAAAATTTCTTTTTATTGATGTAAACCGAAGAATAAGGCACTTTATATGTCTTATTGAACAAAGAAATGAGTGGAAATTGCTCATTATAATAGAATAAAAAACAATAAATAAAGTCATATTGTTAAGATAAAAAAAATCACAGTAGTTATACGTGAGATGATTCATCTCCAGTATCTGCTGCCATAGCTTCACGGTTTTCATATGCCCAAAAACCATGGAATTCTATTAAAATACTAACCATAGTATCACCTTGACCACTGTAATGAAAATTAATATAAAAAATTTAGTTTCGCACTTTTTGTGATCAATTTTCGAAAATTACAAAGAATTAGCATGTGAAATGAAATTACCAAGATAAAAGATCCTGTAACGTGATTTTGTAAGGATCGGCTGGTTTCACCATGTCAAATATTTCGTCTTTAACATCTTCAAAACTTACAGGTTCTTGTCCATGCATAGTCATCTGTTCTTGTATAGCCTAAGGAAAATATGTGAATTAATTATTGTATGAATAAAATGCTTTAAAAATATTTGCGCGGAAATCAATTTTCGTTACCCGGAAAAAGTAATTTAGACAAAATGTGTCTAGGTATCCTTTATTGTTAATATCTAAAATTCTGAATAAATAGTGTAGACTTTGAGGCTCGTGACGATTTTCCAAGGCAAGAACAAAGTCAAGATAAGTTTTGTAATCCATTTCACCCTCATAAGTTAAGCATTCTTGAAATACTCTCTCAAGAAAAACTCCAGTTAATGTGCCAGTTCCATAACTATATAGCAAAAATTTTTTTAAAGTAGATTTTTAATTCATTTTTATTTTGAATCAAAAAATAAATTAACACTTTTATCGAAATCTTACCCAGATAATTCTTCTTTATTAAGCATACCATTGTGATCTTTATCAAGATTCAAGTATTGACCATATACTTTGAGTGCAGATGGTGCTGAAAACCAATTTGCTTCTTGAAGATCTTTAGGTAAATCCTCATCTCGTAATTCCAATAGGTCGTCCAAAAAACTACATGCTAGTATATCCTGTATTCTTACTCTTCCTGTCCTCAAAGGGTCTAAAAAGAATAGAAACTTTCTAACTGCTGTACATACATAGAACGAGTGAAATGATTTTTCTAATCCTTCAAGTTGTGGAAGTGTTGGAATTAATTCCAAAATATAGTTTTCCAAGTCCTGTAGAAAAGAATTTATAATTCAATAAGTTTTGATAACAGACCAAAAAGATCAAAGAAATTTACAAAAGCACACAGTGAAAATTTGTTAAAATTTACTTACTGATTCACGTAGGTAACCTTGTCCTGTAACATCATACAGTGAAAGACCTATTCGTGTCTGGTGTAGCCATACTTTTCTCATTACATAGTTAAAAAGTGCCATAATACTGATTCTTCCATGTGGATCACCTTGCTGCAATTTGGCAAATACAACAGCAGTGAAGTATAAACTGCACTTTGATCCAGCAAGTTTTCCAACTTTCTTAAAGTCTTCGTAATTGATTAATTGCTCATCTCCTGATATAGGTGGACTATGGTGCTTATCTAACAGCACCCACAATGCCTTTAACTCATTATTATCTAATAGTTGTCGAGAACGCCTTTGTAAAAAAAGAGCTCTCGTTTCCTCCCTGAGTTTTTGTGGCAGAATTTCATCTTCTTTGGGAATCTATGCAAAACATATTTTGAATTAGATAATTACTGTGTTTGTGCAAAATATTTTTTAAATCATTTTTAATGTAACTAATAAAACTTACTTTGAAATAAAATTTAGGTATCACTTTGTATGTTATATCTGTATCTTTTGCATCTGCACCTTTCCATCTTCCATAGACACCTCGAAAATGCTCGTCCTCTTTTTTTTCGTTTTCTTCAGCAGTTTCAGTGATACAATTTGCAACTAATAAAAACAATGCATCATAAACAAAATATTGCAACAGTTTATGAACGGTGTAAAACAATTTAAAAACTTACGTTTTTTGGAGACGACACAATTTCGGAGCAAAGATGCTAATTCCATTTTAGGACAGTGTAAAGGTTAGGAGCATACAAACATCGCGAAACAGATCATTATAACGTTTTCCGTTTGAATTCTCTGTTGAGAAACTTTAGAACACCATCGTGTTAAAGATCTTCCAGTGATGGAGATACAAATGAAAAGAATTTGATATAAGAAAAATACAGCTTTCGCTGGCTGCTATCTGGCTGCATATGGTCAATGTTTACGTTCTAGATCGCCATGTATAGTATATGCTACTGAACGACTCCACTCCATAATATACCTAATATAATAATACATATAGGTATTATACTATACCTATATACTGAATTTATCAAAAACACGCTATTATATTTATGATTGACCGGCAAGTTGTTACATATTATTAATTGTATCATAAACAAACATAATATATTTTTTATGCTATAAATAGACGAATAATACAATAGGACTTTTTTAATAAATATGTTTATTTTACAATATGAATAGTATTAATTCGCTGTACGAAATTTTTATCGTAAGATAAAAGCAAGAACTATACATACTGTTTATATACTGGACGTGGATGCATTCATAAGTTTTTATCACTCATATCAAATGTCGAATACCAAGAAAAATAAGACGAATCACGGTACATTTCGCGAAAATATTCTAAAAGTATATACAATTAACTGTTTTAAGTACAGCTGATATATTAGCATAAAAATTTCATTCATTGAATACTCTTCTCAGAAAAAGTCCGGTACGACTTTTTAAATATTACCAGCCAATGGAAACCTATACTAAAAAAGCAGTTAGAATTAACCATTGAATTTGTGACGGGGAAAAGTTCTAGCAGATACTGTACAGCTTGTTTGACAGTTAAATTCGCGAATCCTGTCTGCCGACCAATCAAGATTCAGTATTTTAAATGTTCTGTTTCTCCCGATCCTCCTGCCCCCCTGCGGACATTCTATTTACAGCGTTGCCGGATCTACCTTTATGAATTTAAAAAATCGACGTTATAATCTTTGATTTAGCTGAATTGTTAACCAATTACTAGTGTTAAACTAGTTTAATTCACTTATTTACGAACATTTTATATCATGTTGGGATTATTTTTCGTTTGCATGTATCATAACCGTTGAAATGGTCCATGATTTTGTCCAAAAACTTTCTTAGGCGCGTAGATTAATGTCAAAAACTAATGTTTGTAGTCAGTGCGTTATAATGAACTAATACGCAATCAATGCAATCCAATACCCAATCGTTCGTTAAACTCAAAATATAACAACCTCCAACAACAATTGTAAACGATGATTATATTCACATTAATCGAGTTAATATGATATCCATAAATGTAATTTATATAAAGGAAAAATTTATCAAAAGAATATAAGCAGTCCATCGATTGCAACATAAAATTAATCAACTAAACTCATAGTGTAATAAATCAAATTTAAAGTTCGCGCCGTAGCGTCAGCCATCGCGATTCGCGTTTGCAGCAGAAAAAACCCAGCTGGCAACATCGCGCGACCAAAGCGCCAGTAAGAAAGGATCCGCGGGCAGTTAGCGGCTGGCTTTTCGGTGGCGGTACGCGCGCACGACGCTACGAGTGTTTTTGAAGTTTCTCTCCGCATCTTTTCGTTCCCGGAGTAAAAAAAAACGGCTTTCAGACTGCAGTCGTCGTCCTAAGGATAATTCGCACAAATATATAATGCAAGTCGCGAGTTTGCACGAGTAAGTTACGAAGAAAAGCAAAAAGAGCGCGACAAAAATTCGAGTTTACTCTCCGAGCGCTCGCGTTTTTAAATCCAAACGGCCGAAACCCGAGGAGAGGCACGTCAACATCATCAGGATACGCGGAAGAGCAGCTGCAGCGAGCGTGAAAAAGTGTCTCGAATACTCGCTCCGCGAACGCGCAGACAGCAAAAAAGTCTACAGATAAGAACGTGCCCAGAAAAGATATTGTAAGTTTGGCAGTTCGTAAGCAAGAGAAACGTGGGCGACATCAGGAGGCCGAGAAAGAAAGAGAGAGTACAAGCAAAGCCGAAGACAATGGATACCTTCACGCAGGTAAGCGTACTGGCTAATTGTTTGATTTCGTTCGTCCAGGGATTTATTGCCTCTACGTGTTCTCTCTGAAGGCGTGCGCTCGCTGCGTATACCTGCTCCGAATCCGATTAGAATTTCCTACTGGGTTGGAATTTCGGAGCTGGCATAAAGTTTTGCAATGGTATAGTCGTATAGAATGATGGCCTGTAGTATTAGGTACGCTTGGGGCTTCGTCACCCCTCCGGGCCTCTGCTTTACTACGTGCTCATCTGTTCCCCGCCCCTTCGCGGCTTTTCCGTTATTTTTGACTGCTTGGTCATTTTCATCGGCTTTCCCTCCAAAACTCGGCTGTTTTCAATGCCTTGAAATTTCACTTCTTTAAACTTTTTTTTACTGTTTATTTTATAACAATTCTCTTTTTTTATTCAGTTATTATCCTTGCCAAAACATTTGTTTCTTTTCTATAAATTATTTTTTATTAATTTTATGTAAATTATTCTTTACATGTATAAAATTTATTAAACAATGATGATGAAAGGGTCTATTAAATTTGCCTCAGGGCTGTACTTATTAGTATTCTTATACGTAAATAATAAATTAGCAAGTTTAATCAAATGTTTACAGAAGCTATATAATTTTATGGGACTTGTCTTGAGTTTTCAAGTTTATTAGATACCCATTTCAATGACCATAAAATAAATAGGTATAAGTTTTTGCAGTTTGTAGTTTTGAACCCATAAAAACCTTTCTATAGCGCTCTTATCTTATCTTACTCTTACTTTTTGCACAGTTTTTTTTATATCCTGTTATGAAATGAGTCACATATAATACTAGTAAGATGTATGTAAATTATGAATATAAATTACAACAAAAGTCAGTTTTTAGATTTAAAAAAGATTGTTATAATTTTTTCAGAAATTTTGAATAATATGTAAAATTGATTGTTTTATTAATCTATTAATTTTCAAATCTAAAGATTTGGAGAAAAAACTATAGTACTAACTTTATGCATTAATCAAACAAGTATTTAGAAATACCAACAAAATTGTTAAATGAAATTTTAGCGTATGTTGGAGCGAGCAAGGGCAAGAAGGGAAAAATTAGATACACAGTTGTCTAATGCTGGTCATGATGTCAAAAGAAGACGTAGTCCTCTAAGAGATGCCAATGCCATTTTGTCTCAAGCACCAGGTACCTAAAAACAATGTTTGAAATTAGTCTCACATTTTTTTATTTCCCTTTTACTTTATACATTTTTATTATATTTTAAATTATGATGTAATTAAGTACAAATTTTAAATGTTTATTATTAAAAATATATATGAGACTTTCTTTTTTTTTTTTAATATTTTCTATATATGCATAATTACTTTTTTTTTATTAAGTAATCACAGACTCCATACTAAAAAAATCACAAACAGCAATAAAACCACCATCTGAAGTATCCCCAACAGGATCTCCAGCAAAAACTACAAGAATATCATCTCCACCAAAAGCTGTGGAAAGAACTCCCAAGAAAGATGAAAAACTCAACAAAGAAAATGGTGATAGTCAGTCATCAAATGTCAAATCAAAACTTCAGAGACTGGGCAAATTATACTCTGGTAAGATACTATACAGTAGAGAGTATGTAGTATGTACGTTGACTTGAGACACCCACACAAACCAGCTAAAACTGGTTTCTGAGCATCTTGGTGTTGTATACATGCCCTACCTTGTGCAGGATAGCATCAAAGTGAAAGGTCATTCCCCGCTTCAGCCCTTTGTTTACAAGCAGATCTGTACTTTGGATCAGAAGCCAACTTTCTTTTAATTACTCAAGAGTTTATGATTTCTCTTTTAATTTTTATAGATTCTATAATATGTTAAACCATGTAATTGAGTTAATAGTATGAAAGGAATTTTTTTTTATGAATAAGAAGTTTAAATCAGTTAATTATTCGATTAGATTGAAAAGCGAAAAATACATTAAATAATAATATAATTTTTTGAAGTTGATGTGTGTGTGTGTGTGTGTGTGTGAGTGTGTGTGTGCGTGTGTGTGTGTGTGTTATGTATGAAAGGGTGCATTTATTTCTATTTTAATTCTGGCTGAATGATACAGCTTTTCATTTACTAATATTGTTATTGGGTAATTCTAATTTAAATCATTTTTATATAGATGATAACAGAGAACTAAGTTCACCAATACATAGAACAGAAGAGAAATTTGCTGTAGAAGACGTGAAAGCTACTAAATCTGCAAAACCTTGTGCAAGGTTAAATAGGCTGGCAGCTCTTGCTTCTGAAATAAATAACTGGGAAGATGATTTGTCTCATCCAACACTAGTAAGTTTAAAAAAGAAAATGTGGCTTAAAATAATCTCAGGCTCTTTCTAGGATAGTTTATTTTTTAATTTATTATTTTCTTAGGCAAAGCCTACTACAACCAAAGCAGAAAGGGTTCAAGCCAAACTCAATGAACAAGTAAAGAATGGATCTGAACCTCAACCAAGCACAAGTGGAATGGACAGAAGTGTCACCAGCAACAAAAATGGAAGTCCAGTTAGGCCTTTGAAATGGGATAAAAGTGTTTTAGAAACCTTGGTAAGATTGGTTTTTGCGATAATAAAATATGGCAAGTAGTTTCCTAAATCCCTATACCTCCACTAACAGTGTATACAAATAAATTTGCGGGTTTGGATTTTGACAAATGAGAAAGCTTGAAAATCACTTGGTCATTGTCAATTCACTGTGCAAAATATTTTCAGGAGGCACAGGGTTTTAGTCGCTCTAAAAGCAACTCCAAGCTTGTGTATGACTATAAGGGTTGTTCTCAGGGCTCAGGTAATAACCAGCAGAAGTTGCCGATGAAGTCAACGTCGTCCAGCGCACTGGGGAGGATCAACGAGAAGACAATTGCGGGCAACAAGAGTGCGTCAACGAGTCCAGCAACATCTTCACGCAGCAACGACAGTCAGCATTTGAAGACTCCGGAAAAATCTATTAAGAGTACTGGTAGCGGTGCCGGTTCCCCAGCTGTTAGTAACGCGCGAATGAATTCGAGATTCGGTTATAATGGTTCCCCTAAAAGTTCCCTCGTACAGTCGCCAGGTTCGGTTCTCAGCAAGGCTTCCATGTTCGAGTCGAAAGGTACATCAGTGAAGACTAAAGATCCAGCAGAGATGACGTTGTCCGAGAGAAAAGCTCTATTCGAGAGAAACAAGGGCGAGGCACTCATTCCGAAAGCACCACTCACGATGTCTGTCCCCACAAAAATGCTCCAAGAAAAAGAGAAGACAGTTACCTACGGTGGAGGTACGTTATCGACATTATTCATTTACGACGTTTTTACGATTTTATTTTTCTGCATTAACAATCTTTAATTGACTTTTAGAACCTCCGAAACCCAAGACGGAAACAGGAAAGGCCATTGAAGCTCAGCGATCAATTTTCGAACAAGGCAATCGCTGTCAAGAAATGGAGAACAACATCTTACAGAATGTTCAAGCCGAGAGACAACGTGAATTGGAAATGTTGCGGTCTCGATTCAATCGCAACCGCGAAATTGTGCAGACCGCCTTCAGAACGAGCGAAAGCAGCGAGGGCAAGCCCAATTCTCCTAAAAACTCTCCTGTATGCCCAGTTAAGCCAACCCCTGCACCTGTAATTATATCAATTTTAATGAATGAGTTATTGTTAGAAGGTTAATCTTTAATTGCATTATTAACTAATAATTTCTTCATATTAGGAGCAAGCAACACCCCCTCCGCCTCCACCTTTACCATCTATGCAGAGTCACAGACAAAATAGTGTTACAGCAAATACTAAAACTCCGCCATCTAAAAGACAAGGTACTATTTTTGACCTTGAAATCCTTTATGCGATTCTTCTCAATTTAACTTTTTTAATTGATAAATTATTTTATAACAAATTAATACTTATTCGTTGTTCGAAATATCAGTTGTTGGCAGTCCTCCTAAGTCAAGTAATCAACTCAAGAAACTTGCTGATATGAAACGCATTAAAGTATCTCCACCAAAACCTGGCCATCTTTATCCTGATCTTACCAATATTGAGTCAAGTACTACAGAAACTGAAACAGAATATACATGCGAGAGTACAGAGGCAGAAACTGCAACATTTGATGAACCTACTGATACAGAGACTGGAACCGAAGGAGAATATTACGTTCGGGTAATTAATAACTTTATTAATGGAATCACATGTAATTATAAATGATTTTTGTAACGTATAAATATTTTTTACAGAATAACTATTATGCTCATGACAATGATGATAATAGCAGCGACGATGACGATGATGACATTGGAAATACGAGTCTTGGTCGTAGTATCTTACAAGCTGTAAGTCAACAAACTGCATTCAACAAGAAGGTAAATATTTTTGTAGTGTATTACTATTTTTTATATAATCACACTATTATGTATTCTTGAAAAACAAACATATAATTGACTTTGCAGCGATCGATAGATCCTGATCCAGATAGCACGACATCTGATATTTCCGTGCTTGATGAAATGGACGAATATCTTGATGAATGCCTGGCTCTCCAAGAAGTTGGAGAAGAAGGCCCAACTCCACCAAAACTAAATAGAGGTGGTAAAAGTCCCTCTGCTGCTTCACATAGTTTCAAGTATACTCAAGGGTAAATATCTGAAAGAAATGTGATATTTTTATATGAACTTAACATAACCGTTCTTTATTCTTGTATTTGTGATTTTAGACCATCATATCGTTCACCAATTAAAATTATTTCACCCGTTTCATCGCCCCGGAAAGATGAACATTACATTGTGGACGGCGACAATTGTGTACCTTTACTGCATAGCGTCAGCCTTTATAGGAAGCAACAGTCTCAGGTAAATTTCAAAATTTAATCCGGTATTCAGTACAATTAAAAGATTGATTAAAATAATATTTATCTTTTATTTTAGACGCCTAAAACACCAGCACGTGTTATTTCTCGCGTACCCGATGTTTCTGATTCCGCATCTTCGTACAGTTCCTCTGATGAAAGAGAAGCTGTTTTGGTTCAGGATAAAATTAAGCGTCTACTTGATGATGTACAGAAGCAACAAACAATAATTGGTCAAGCAAGTCAAGCTTTGAATTTGTGCAATTCCACCATTGAGTTCAGTGGTTCCCGGGAGCAAGTTGAAGGAGAAAGGCTATTACTAGTTGCAAGTATGTAGTTAATACCTCTTTTACCATTAATACAGAAATATATTTGAACAAGTAAACAGTTCGAAATGTTTTTTTATAGCTCACAGAAGACAAGCTGCATTAAACGAAGTTCAGCGGCTGAAAGTTGAAGGAACATTAAGACCAGTTGTTCCTGGTGCTCCAGAAGTTCAAGAGAGTGGATCTCTCACCATATCTGCGATTACTTTACCACTAAAACGAGACTTTTTCCGTCATGTAGAGCCTGGTATGAGCATCATACGCGAATTTGTATTTCTTTTTTTAAAAATATATTTTATATATTTTTTGCAATTTTTCAGAGACGTGTCTACATTTTGTTTGCCTGGTGCGTCATTTGGAGACAGTTATAGCTACGCCTGTAGTACAAGCTGAACCAGGAGATTCTTGCTTGCGTTTCCCTTCTACTTTGAAATTGCAAGATTTGTACAGCGATTTCAAAGTGACTATCGAAGTGTACTCTTTACAAACTCGTGCGGAGATTCTTCCTCATGAAATTAAATATCATATTCACAATAGCGGAAGTGGGGGTAGTAGTGGTAGTTCCAATCACAAAAAGGTATGTATATATTCTTATTTGAGTTGTCAATCAAAATATTTTGAATACTAATTATTGATATTTTATTTTCATTCTAGGGTGGAGGTAAAACACCGAAAAAATTCTTGAAACAAGAAAGCAAATTAGTGATGCCTCATCTTCAAAGTCCTGCTGGACCATCAGCTGTTCGTACCACAGCCTTTTCACTCGCGGGATACGTAGTCTTTAGTTTGAAAGAAGTGCATAGACAACAATTTACTTTAAATAAGGTAAACACTGTGATTCAATATTTTCTAGTTAAAAATATATTTGTTACTGATCTGTTCACTCTGACGTTATATGATTATTTTTAGGTCCCAATGTCGGCTCCATTAGAAGGCAGATTGCAGATGCATGTTTCGTGCGAGTTAACTGTCTCAGTAGATCACCATGGTTTTTTAACCATGTTTGAAGATATTTCAGGCTTTGGAGCGTGGCATCGAAGATGGTGCCTACTGAAAGGAGCCACTTTATCTTATTGGAAATATCCAGACGATGAACGCAAGAAAACGCCTATTGGTAGCTTAGACTTGCAAAGTAATTATCTGAACAAATTGAAAAAAAATTAATAATGTAATATTGCTAAATTATTTTGCTTATAATTTCTTAATATATTTTCAGGTGTTTCCACAACAAACGTAAATTTAGTTTCTCGAGATATTTGTGCAAGACCTCATACATTCTTACTGGAGACTACACGTGCAGCACAACCAGGAGATGCAGATAGCCTTGTCATGGTCAGGAATGGGCCACAAACTACGATAAGGTAAAACACCTTTCAAACTTTCTAGTAGTCCATTAGATAATGATTCATTGTCTAATATTGTTTGTTAAAACGTTCAAGAAGTAACGAATCAGGAATACAAAAAAATTATTGTATTTTAGGCATCTTTTATCAGCTGACACGAAAGAAGATAGGTTGGAGTGGTGTGCCAAACTTAACAAAACACTCCACGTGATTCGTGCTTGGGGAGGCCCGTCAACGTAATCATATGTTAAAGTAATAATATATTTATTATATTACATTAGTATATAGAAATATGAAATTTATTTTCATAAGTGAAACTGCGCCTTGATGGCGCGAAATTGAATAATGCAACATTTGAGAGATCGATTGAATTTTAAAATATTGACTGTTTCAGTTTAACATAGAAACGTTTCTATGATTGATCATAATGCTACATAAACTAATATAAATTGTGGCTATTCGTTTTGAGTCCTACACAGTATCTTATTTTTAAAATTATTCTTTGATTTTAAAAAAGGTGTGTTTATATTTTTGTTTATATTAATCTGTAGTACCCGTGTCAATGCTATGTATTAATATACAAAATATTGTTGAATAATTTTTTTTGTAGAATGTTTTTAATATTAAACATTGTAAAAAAAATTATATTATGTTACAAGAAAAAATTATCTTTCTCGCCAAAGCCAAAATATCGTTTAATTTTTTTTTTCTACTAATGATAATTTTGTGTTTCAATATTGAATATCCGCAATTTGATAGAAGTTTTTGTAGAATATTGTTTAATAATTGACTACCAATCGAATAAATAGATATACTCTAATCAGTATAATCTAACCGAATTATTGTAAATATGGAAGTAATAATACTCTAATTCAATGTATTTTGTAGTATTATATAGATTTATATATTATCTAGAAAGTATTTATACATACGCGACTGTATGTATTTAATGCGTCATTATAATTAGGAAGAGTTTGAGCGTTTGTATTTTTGTCACTAAAATTGACATTGAGCTATATGAATCAGTAGAACATGTTTTATCATATCTTACAATTGAGAATAGAAACATTTGGAATATTACTACTATAATGCTATTAATAAATATTCCATCAATCACATTGGTTACTTTTATTTTTAACCGTTTTTAATTACTCTTTATCTATTAAGGCTCATTTTTAAATTAAATGTTTACTATGATTAAAATAATATTTTTACACAAGGGTCACATAATAAAACAACCGATAGAATACATATTCTTTATTTTATATGAATGACAATTATAATTTTCATCACAACTATTTACATGCTTTTTGCGTAAAAAAATAAAATTATAAGATTTTTTAATTTGAACACATGCAATAACTGTAAAAATAAATGCACGAAAAGAACAACGCGCCGACGCAGGAGATCTGGCAAAGAATTTATGTAAGGGATTACATTGAATTTTCACTGAAAACAAGTTGTATGCGTAGTACGAATCATCTATTTCAACGCTACAGTTTAATTCTAATTACTGACAATCAACTTCTACTTCACAACATGATTTCATAGAAAATGAAGATAACAATGTACTGGCTCTATTTTTCGTACTCGACATTTGTAAAAAAAAGAGTATGTAATTGAATTTAACATAATCACCAAAGTTTAACTTTCAGTCAAACTCGTGTATGTTAAATGCAAATACATGAAATCTTTAGAACAACATGGACCTATTGGCAAATCATTGAGATAATACGTGCACGTCGTTACAATCGGATATTGGTATTCTCATATGAGGAATATAACATAGGTACACAGTGCGTGCGCTTTCGGCAACGCTCGCATATAAGAAAGACAAGAAGAGGATACGAGAAGACGGAAAAAAGAAGAATGGAGCTGGAAAATTTAGAGGAGCGTGATCGTCGGGTGAAAGCCGTCTTTGTCGGCCTTGTAGTCGACCCTGTAAGTCTTGCCGTCAGGGGTCTGGTACTGGAAGCTTCCGGTGACCTCAAGAGCCTCGTCGTCGGTGCCCTGGTTCGTGATCACAGCCGTCTCCTCCTTCTTGTGGCCGTCGCTCTGCTCGTAGCTGTAGTGATAACCGTCGACGCCAATGTTGTTGTTCTCCTCCTGCTTCGTAATCGTGATGCTCGCATATTGGCTAGGCTGCTGCTGAGGCGCCGCCGCACACGCAGCTATCAGTAGCGAGAGAAGTAGCACCTGTTATACATACAAACGGGATGCATTTTACTAGGTTTTATCACTTCCTGTTCAATTGAATTTTAAGATAGCAATTATTATGTAAATTATTTTTTTTACTTTGATGAAAAAAAACAATCTACATTATTCGGTTTCTTTTGAAATGATTTTTGATGACTTTGTGATTTAATTTTTTCTTTTGGCAGTTTCAATGATGACAATATGTTATAAATATTTCAATCTACCGATCGAATTGTTTCATGATAGTGAAATAGAGGCAACGAGGGCGTGCGCCTGTGCAATGCGATACCCTCTATACTCGAATGTATAATAAGTGAATAGTATGTAACGGGGTGATATTTACAGGATATCACAAAAGTATACGTGAACTATGTTGTGCATATTATCACTGTAAAAAGTATATGCAAAATTTATATATTTAAGATAATTTTTCGTGTAATTTAGAAATCGAATTGTTTAGGATATTCAGTACAATACATCTAATCAATGATTATCACTAAAAATTTTAATTCAGAGTTTGTGAAAATGAATTAAATAGAAACTATTTATGAACTCATTCATCAATTTTTTTTTCGTATATACTTTATTCTATTCGTTCGAATTAAGTAACGTATATATTATTGAAAATTACTAGCACACTAAAAACCGCGTTAATCATTCAAATCTGCGGTCAATCCTTTGAAGACTTACACAATCGTAACTATAATTAAATAATATGCCCATAATCGATATAATTTTTTTCTCTATCCTAAAGTGCGCAGCATATATCTCGGTACTTTATATCAATCATACAGCTCCACAGAATTTCACAATCCCAACGATACAATATTAGTCCTTAGAGCGAGATTTAATATCCCTACGACGACTGCATACGATTTTTCATATTTCAAAATTCGTTCCATTAATTGAATGAGCTCGTAACGTCATCAGCAGCCCTTATGTAACTCATCTTTTCGCACTAATAAACCTAACTCAATATCGGCCTGCATTAATCACACTCTATATATGATTTCCATAAAAGAGTCACCGCCGATCGAGAAGACGACTTTTAAGAAACGAACCGTTAATAATCTTGCGGTCTTCGCTCCCTATATAGAAAAAAAAGGTATTTAATCCAGCTGCATAAAAAGAAAAAGAAATGAGCGCTCGCCTATACACGTGCATTACGTGTCGTCCTTTCGCATTATATGTACAATGTACACGGTATATGTATGTATATATGTACAGAGTCAGCGCAATGGTGAACTTTAACTTTCTCCGTGGCACCTATAACGTTTGACAATTTTACGTAACGCTGCTTACTTCGCCGCGCCCGCCGCGGAGAGACGATCATCCGCCGCCGCAATCGATTGCGCGCGAGCGCTACTCCCGATGCAGGAGTCACGATCGAACGGCACAGAGTTAAGAGCTTCTTGTTTTGTCTACTGAAAGGTACATGCTGCACTCGCGATAGATTCCACGCCACCTTTGGCTTGCTCCGGGGTTTATAGACTATAGCTGCGTCTAAAGTGAACCGTTTTTTGGGGGAACTTTAATTGTTTTGTGCGTATTTGAAGTTTCTCAAATTGGCGTTTTTCATTACCAAGAGTCCTTGTAACTATATGTCATTTACGTGAGATCATTGGTTTTACAGGAGAAAATGATATAGAGAGAAATTGCACATAAATATATGTATTATTTATATGTATGATTTATTTTAAACGACAAATTTCGACACGGTATACTAGTTCCCGTATTATTAAAATTCATCGCGACGTGTAGGAGAATCTCAATAAAATTTCACGAATGTATCACTTCTATTTCGAGAGCGCATCAAAATTTACGACACAATAGAACGCGTTCCGGTGTTATTGGGACCGCTACAAGATCATTACTACGATAATGACTTGAGGAGGTAATTTTCGAAATTTGTTTCTTCCCTCGTGTTTATACTTGCTGGAGAATCTTCATCTGACAGTCGTATATATATAGCTATATTACGACTGTCGGATGAATATTAAAAAGTTAAAAAAAAGTGGACAGCTTATATAGAAAATCACTTGTACCATTATATACATACGAAACAATAATTATCACTGAACAATATAAAGAGCGCAAGCCAAAGTTTACGTAAATCATAAAAAAAAACTAGGAGAAAAACTATCGATTTCTAATAACCCAAAGCAAAAACTTTCGTAAGCGCGATCGACACTCGCGTATATATTATACGGTCGACTCTCTCACGAATCAACTGATGGATCGGTGCAGAGTCCAAGCGAAGAAGATGAGTATACATAGCAGCATCAGCAGACACACACGTGCACACGCGTATATTATAATATCCAAAAGTCCGATAGAAAAAAATTTGTCACCGTCTTTTTCTCAACGCTTTCACTGGTCGTCGTTGCGCAAATTGAATTTAGATAAAAAATAAAACCCGCGAGAGAAAAAAGCTCCAAATTCTTCGATCCGACAGACATTATAAGAGAAAGAAGAAAGCAGTTCACTATGGTGTGTGTCACCCACCGTCTTCATTTTTCTGTGTATATATATAGTGCGATGCGCGCGTCAAAGATTGAGTAGTCGAGAGAATAAAGAGCCCGTTACGTCTAATAAACGTGATGTACCGAGGATGCACCGCTGCACTTGGCTTTATATAGACGGAATATCGCCGATGCAGCTCCCCCTCTCTATACGTTTCGCCCTCGCGACGAGAGATATATATATGTATGTATAGAGAGAGAGGACCCTCTCCGGGGAGATGCGCCGCCTATATATGCATGTGCATCTTCATTCGCGCCGCGGCTTTTTTTCCCGATGCCTATACAGTATTGTGAGTCAAGCCGGCTTCCTCTGATAATAATCGCTTTGAGAGATGAGGAGACATATTGTGATTGGTCTATACTGTCAAAATTTCTGGGGATGAGAATAATATATATCCTGTATAATCGTGTTGTATTGCGGAAATTTTTCGCGAGGATTTTTTTACTTCCGCGGATAGCATAGTTGCAATCATTAATTGATGTAGACTCGCGAATCGATCGGTTACCTTGTGACTTGTTTACGATTGGCAACACACAAAGACGTTATAATGCCGAAAGGTTGATGAATATATTCGCTGCCTAGCTGGCGCTAATCTTAGCGATTATTTAATTGTTTTTCTCCACGAAAGTGTGTGTTACTACTTATTTTGAAAAAGAAAAAGACTGATATTCAAAATATGCCGTCTAATTAATCAAGGCTTCATTATACTTTGTTAATTAATGCGTGAGCCTTCAATAGCAGTGATTAAGTTGTCTTTTCTGACAGGATCTACGTAACGTATATTCGAACGCATCAGTATAATAATAATAGTATTGCATATATAACAATAGTTTGCATTCATTGTTTATTTATTCAGCTTTTTGTGTACCTATAGGCCAAAGTAAAAAATTGATCTCTATACCTATTATAATAAAGTAGATATGCCTTTAAACTGTCCTTTTATCTATATGAAATGCCAAAAGCTTTTTATTTCGTAGAGTTATATCATTTCAGAATTAGGTATAAACACCAGGAAACTCACAAAGTTATGAATAACTATAATCAATACATCACATAGCAGGAAACATTGTATGCGCCTATCATCGTCATTAACCACCATTATATTTTTTATTAAGGCTTAAACTCAAGTCGAAATCTTTCGTAGTCTTTCTGAAACGCCGATTAAAGAAATTAGCGGTGAAAAAACTCCCTCTATAATATACTTGATCGAAATGTTACGATCGTCGCGCGTATTCACGTTTATGAGGTACTCACTATTAAAAAACTTTGACGATGACAACTCGCGTGAAGTCACAGTAGAAGAAAGTGCTAGTTTTTGAAGACGACAAGCTGATGAGAGGCTGGGAATAATTTATAGAAATTTGGGAAGATACCTTTAGACACGTGTGCTCTATGGTCAGTCAAAACACGATTATGCAGCTGCGTGTATTTTTACGTCGTTTTTTGCGAAAATTTCAGTTTGATTATTATGTTAATCGTGAGAATAAGAGAGTAGTCTGGTATATATAAATATTCACGAAATCCGAGATATTGGAATTACGCCATAAGTTATTCATTTCGATCTCCTTGCGTTGCACAATACAGACATCCTTTGTATATACATACATTTTTTTAAATCTCAAAATTTTTGAAATTTTTCATTGTGATTTAGCAACTTGCTGCAAAAATACGAGCTTTTAAAATTTCGACACCTGTTGAGTATATATTAATTACGAATCATTTTTTACGTATATATCATATTAGAAATCAATGTTTCGGAAATTTCTTTTCCAGCGAATTCACTTCAGATGTCTCTTGAGAAAAGAAGAATAATTTTTCCCGATATAACGACGCTTTTTTTCTTAATATACCGCATATTCAGCATCTTCTTTGCTGCACTGATGGCTAATGCACGCATAAGCTTGCGTTTTTCGCGATGACGCTACTTTCGACACGCGGAATACTGAGAATAGAAACTTTCTTAATTACGCACACGTCGAGGCATCATAAGCGAAGAATCCGCCGTGATAAAATATTTGTGCGCGACGAAACACGTTTACGTTATTATTCTTACTTAATTTCGCATTTAAATTATTTTTCCAGCTCCCTACTCGTGCAGTGATTTACTTTGCTCGGTACAATGCGTTAAGCGTCGTATACTGTATATTAAGGCAAATTGAACAAATTTCTTCAACGATAATCCACCTGCAACGATTCGCTAGTGTATATATATATAAACGTGCAAATTATTCATTTAAACACCACTGTTTTCACATAGTGGAAAGCGTCCCGCTATTTCAAGATCCATAAAAGCCATATTACATAAGGGATTACCTAATTTTCTAAGCTTTATTCGTGCGACGCCCATATAGTCGATATGAACATTTTAACGCAGTTCATCGTTAACCAAACTTACACGCACAAATCGTAAACTATCAAAAAAGTATACGAAATATAAAAATTTGCAAAATAATCGTATGCCTGATGATTGTCGCAATAACCCGTGAATGATCAAATCGTATCTTATATAGAAGTAAATCCAAGTATTTATAATGACTTAATCTGTTATTTACCGACTGAAAAACCGAGCAAAACTGAAGCTGGCTATTGCCATACTCGTTATTTTTATCCTCTTTTACACAAAGAAATATAATTATATACACTTGTCAGTATACACCGCAAAACTTTATCTCCGACATTTTCCTTCATTCTTCAATATTAATTTATAGCGTAAAATAAATTAAACTTAGAAATACGTTATTAAGGGAGAATTTTCATCCTGCATATATATATTCTTGTAGGTGCAGTCATTACACGCCGTTTATACACCAAAGACTCCATTGTTTATATACGATTTATAAAATGAAGTTTATTTAACCATACACGGCGTGATTGACACGAGTATATATACCTTTGACGACAGATCGACGCAACAATGGAATGATGAGCCATCGAAAAAAAAAAAAAGAAATAACAATTATAAACTCACTAAATAGACTCTCTCATTTAGACGCGCATTCCAGATAATATATACACTGTAGCGCGGGAAAATCAAAACCGATCACGGACGAATTCCATGAACAAAGTATTCTCGAGCGGTCCTTGGTCGCGTTATGACATTTACTTTCGTCGGCGCAATGATGATGCTGCGGTCTGAGATGGAGTAGGAAAGTCTCATCTCTGACGCAACAAGTTGCGCGCGTGCGCGCCAACGACCTTGCCATTTGAAGATGCGCCGCGTCGAGTATATAGAAACGCCCGAGGCTTATATGCTGCTGCCTTCTCTTTTCTAGACTCTCTCTCTCTCTCTTTCTCTCTTGTGGATAATTTTCTCGCAGGTCTTTTTATTCGCGATTATTTGCTGGAGAGCCGCAGTAGTGTTATAATTATATTGTTGTTGCCGTGGATGATTTATATCGCTGCTTTTTGCGGTCTGCGTTAATTTCGACGTAGTGCTGCGCTATTCGATGGGGGGTATTATAAAATAAACAAAGTTTGATTGCACTGATCGGCTGGTGTATTATTACGTGCTCGTTAACATATGTATTGTTAATTAGCTGATGTCGATGATCCTGAATATATAATGAGATTCATTTTTGTTCTTGAGTCTTGCCAGAGGCACTTGGCGCGTAATTTTGACTTTGGTTATAAATAAATTAGTGGAAAATACTTGGGATTCACAGTTTACAATGTACTTTTATTATTGTTGCCGAGAGAAAGTTTACGGAATTTATGATTAATTTTTTTTTTACATATATTGATAGCGCGAAAGAAAGAATTTATGAATTTTTATTCGACGTCAAAATAATGAATTTATTGCATAAAGGAAGAAAATTCTTATCTAATTTGTTACTGAATTATGAGAAATTTGTGCTCATAAAAGTAAAAGTGAAGACTAATTAAGTATATCTCGTTGACCCAGCATTTCTCAAAATCAGAAATTTGTCTCGTTTTATGTTAATTTTTAAAAGCGTAGAAAAATCGAGTGAGACCAAAAGGTATTTGAATGTCTTATACCGCTTTATCAGAAATAGAATTTTGAATTAATATCAATTAACATAAAGCTGTATTCTTATCGATGACATTAATATTTTGCACTTTCTCTTGGATAAAATGAGAATTTTTTTAAAAGTTTAGTCAACTCTTGGAGTGGACTATCCTATGTGTATAAACCTCTTATTTTATAGGATTTATTTATATCGACATATAATTATACTGCGTATTCAGCAAAGTAATATGAAATTAATGTTGTGGAGACGGTAGTTATACGTTACCTAACTTGCAGTGTCAAAAGGAATAAATGAACATTAATATTTAAGAAATCGAAATAATGTTTGTCTTTCACAAAAATATATAAGAATGTCCAATTTTGCTGTACACACTATTACTCAACGATAATTGCTTCTTACTTGGACTTTTTTTTTTAAATAAAAATCAATAATTATGTAAAAGTGAAAATTTGCTGTATCGTATCCTCTGTCATTTGTTTACTTTCGTGTTAGATAAGATGTCATTGCGACGTGTGATTCCTAATGTATGGCTCACAACGAACTCAGTCACTATGATTCAATTCAACACCATGAATTTGCAAGTTATAATAATAGGCAGTGATATCTCAATGTGCACATGTATAAAAGAGGCTGTAATGAAGCTATGTTAGGAGACATGATATCAATAAGCCAATCGCATATAGCCGTACAGTTCATGTAATCATTTTACGAATAAAATGTCCTTGTAAGGCGTTGCATAATAACTGTTATACCCAGCACAATACATGAAAATTCGAAAACACAACGAATTCGAATTGTATAATATAAATGGATATCCATTACGTATACAGAATTATCAGCGTATTGAAAACGTTAGAATCCAACAAAGATGCTAACCAATCAATGGGGTTACATCAACACTTGGACAGCTACCGAATGACTTCTCGAGAAACTAAATTATAGCCGAAACGTCCATTTAACGCACTCTTCTCCGAGAAAGAAAGTCTCCCAGCCGACAAAGCGCTAATATAGAGCCGAAAGGGCCAACGATCCCACCTATATATAACAAGTCACGACACTCCTCTCTCTCTCTCTCGTATAGCCTTATAAATGCCTACACCACTTTGTATCTTCCAAAGAACTACTCCCGCACATTATACAGCAGTTTCTACCTGTATATAATACATCGAATGCGTGACGCGATTGCGCAAACCCCGATAAATCGCGGTCCCACGCTCACTTTCGGAGGATTCTCTCGCACGCGCCCTGCGGGGAAAAAAACGAGTAACCAGGGGGGACTTGCGAAAAGCGGATCGCGAAATCCACCGGTTTCTCTAGTCGTGCGAGCAATTTTTTCACGGAAGACGATTTTTCGGCAGAGTATATTGTATATGGGATTCTATTTGAGAGAGACTCTTTTTTTTGCTTGGCGCTCGATTATATACTACTTATATACGTGTGTACTGATTATCTATTTTAAATTTGAATTTTGTTTACTCTCTCGCATATATGTATATTATACGCAGACTGACTAGATGATTATTTTAATTGCGTGTGCGTGACTTATTATAGAGCCGTGAATAAATTATACGAGATTTTTCGAATTCAGTAGTCGCTCTTTCGCAATCCTGGAGAATCGAAATTTTTCAAAAGCCTGTCTAACACGTCGCGTATATATATATACTTGCAAAATAAATCCTCGCGCGACGCAATTGCACTGCGTACCTTTCTAACGCATTTTTTATCCGCGTCAACTTGACGATTCCCCACAAATGTTGTGGTGTAAAAAAAGACAGAATTATTAGAGCCCTGTGTATATACGAGGACGAGACTTACACGTGTCAATCGATGACGCATAAAGCCGATTTTACAGACGCCAGAGGGAAACATTCGTTGAAGTTATTGCGACACTTCATATTTCAATTATTATTATTGTGAGAATCTACAACAGACAGTCGTTTGTACGTGTGTACAAATTAGTGAAGACGTCATTAACGAGACGTCAAAAATTTTTTTAAGTGCCTTCGTTAGCGCACTTTTTTTTTCTCTTGAGGTCGTCGTGTTTTGCCTATTGCACTGCGGGCTACTGCTCAGTTTCTACGGTAGACAAGTTACTTTTTTTACAGTCAGTACTAGTGACTGTATTTTTCAAAACTAATTGACGTATACTTGTTGGCTTCAATTTAATATAGCAAGAAGCTATTTGTTAAAATAAAAGTTAAAATAATAAAGATTTTAATATATAAGGGGAGATCGCTTAATTAAATTTACACGTTAGCTTTACGTTAGATTACTTTAAAGCAGATTTTTTTTGGATCAACTTAAAATATTGCAAAGTAAAATTTGATGAAATGCTGCATATATTTTATCACAGTGATTCAGCTATCCGAGGATGTAATTGGGACTTTGTGAAAATACTTGATTTTATTTCAATTTTATAGTATTTAATAGAGAATCAGAAATACAAACATTGAAAGCATTCAATTACCTCTTTATTTATTAAGACACGATAACTTTTAATTTTAGTCTAACTTTTGCATAACACGTTAGTCTTACCCAAGCGCGTACTGAACTACTTATGCGGTACGGCGTATATACAACGTATACGTAAGCGCCTTGGTTAAAAGTGGAACGACTGTAACGATAGTCAGACGTTGCGTGCAAATTTCAGGTCATCTGTGAATCTGCTATCTTAACGACGTGAAAAAAAAAATCATAATAGTATCCAAGCCTATAGGTAAGAATAGGCTGATTAACCATGGATATATCTATTATACATATATAAAGGAAAACTTTTGCAAGTTTTCTATTATTCACAATGAAAAGGTAAATGAATAAATATTATCGACTTCACGAAATATATATCTACTATAATATTTTTTACTACGTAAAACTGGCTTTTTATTTATCAAACATCAAATCGTTTAACTATTGTGAATATGTAATAGTAATCAAATTCTCTTTCATCTGTACGCAACTTTTTCGCGATTACATAAAGGCAAATTAATTTGTACAATCTATTCACATTAAAAGACGTATTTTATGGGAGGTGTAAATCTACTCGACGGCTGTACACGTTGCTAAAAATCAAAAGGTTACTTCGAAGGTTGCTCGAAGAAAAGATTTTTCAGCAAACTGCAGTAATAAGTATATACTTGTATACGTCGTCGTCCTCGTGATTTGTTGAATAATATACCACTATATAATAGCAATATGAAAAACAAAAGTTCTAATACTGGTTCGTCGACGATTTTGTGAATTTTTCATTAAACGACGAGTTATCTGGATGTCTCTCGTCATTATGTAACACAAGCCGTATTACACGATCTCGTCCACGTTGATTTTATCGAATATAATTCTCAGCTGTTACTCGACACCGCGCATTAAATAAATTTAATTTTGCACACATCAAGGCGCGATACTGCATATAATTATACAAGTTAAACGGCTTTGCTAAAAAAAAAATCAATAAAGCATCGTACACAGGAAAGTAGTGCCGAGCAAAGCGAGTATACACCCCAACATCTCAGCAAATCGCGTTAACATATTCTTCAATTTCACTTTCCAGAGAGCCGAGCGAAGACTCGCGGCATCCTGAAATCGAACAAAAGAGCCGCAAAAACCGCGGCTAAGATAAAACGTCGAGCATATTATAGTAGACTCCGCTGCCGCATATTGTAAGTCGAGGTATGCAAAAAACGTCGAGGGCGAATCGAAAGAACAGTCGCGCATATAAGTATATATACACATCGTAGGTGAGGAATGCGCTTGTGTAGATATATAGGTATATATAAGACCTATTCACTTTCGCGATGCAAAGGTCGTGATGCCGCATCAGCGTCGACTCGAATATTGCCGGCGGCGATTATCTATGTGGAGACTCAGATGTGTGTTGTCGCAACTTGGAAAAGTGCACTCGCGAGTGACTGGTCAAGACGTCCTCCGGCTATATATATATATGTTTCATGCGCGCCATACTGCAACTGTCTCTTTTCGCTCCTTTATACGTGTTACAATGGCATTTTTATTTTTCACGTTTTACATCAGGGGTGTATAAACCGTCATATGTCAAGACTAAAAAATTTGTATTATAAAAACTAATGTGAATACCTAAACTTTTAATTTTGATTTGCGCGTGAGTGTAAAACAAAGCATCAGTTTTCCATAAAAATAGAATATCTCAATAAATCAAACTCGATATTTTTTAAATCGTAAACTTCAATAATAACAAACTTCTATTACGGCACGAAATCACAATCAGATTCAAAGATTACTTTTACCGAGCAATGCGCATAACCGCTGACGATGAACCCGCAACAAAAAATCAGCTTTACAAAAATTCATCGTTCAATATGACAGCCGGTTTAATTGATCATTCGAGTGCGCATAGCCTCGAAGAATTCGCCGAAGGGTCCACAACATTTCCGCGATATTCAAGCGTTACGTACATTATATACATGTATATTTATATTCGTGGTGATAATTATCACAAGAGATGTCTCTGCGACAAGCTATCAAGCGCGCGAAGAAGATCCGTCAATTTTCTAATCTAAATGTTGTAAAATCTTATGGCACGTCGTGTTGCCCTCTGCGCGATTTCGTAATTTCGCGTATAGGTGGCGTAATGCTATATAAATGACATAATATATCGCGTTTTTTCAGTTGCGAATCGCGTGCTTCAACGAAAGTGTGAAGATACCTTAATTTTTACGGAGAATTGCGCAATTATCTTAACTTTTTGTTAGAGTAACACATTGTTTTTGGAAAATATCCGTGTGGAAGAATGCGTCAATATTTGCATTTCTTAAAATGATATCGTCAATTTATTTCAAACGGAACGGAGCCTCTGGTTAAGACGATCCAACCCCACATGGCTTGCAATAAAGAGATGTATTAATTTTCCCGGCCAAGTCTCTCGAATCTCTCCTGCGATATGCATCTGGAATCGTGTATATGCTGCATTTGGCAACACGAGATAAGCTAATTGCCGCAACACGCATAAATCATTATGCACATATTCCTATACATATACAGATGGAAATCTGCGACGATCGTGAAGAGAGGAAATCGATTACATTAAAATGTACACAGTAGGCTGGATTAAGAGCTCAGTAATGACCTCAAGCGCGCGAGAAAGAGAGACACAATGATATAACGTCGTCGCTGCCCTATCTCGCGTATATAGTTACATCATACCTAATCGGAACACACGACGCGGATGCTGTACTCGATTCACCGGCGAGTATAACATCCGACTCGTATACGGTCTGTATGTTCCATACTATTACGGCGAGTTGAGGCACGTGTGTAATGATTCTATTATATATATATATATATATATATATAGAAGTTGAAGTGAGTAGTAGTCACTTAATTTTTTTTTGATTGCCTAGTTATTATAATCTTGTTAATCGATGTTTGACACTCTCACCTTTTCTCCGATCAACTTATTTAATAATTGCCACTCTTCCGTCAATTTTATACTTTCACCTGACTTATTAACTCACCTAATATATATACAAACTTTTTTTTGTGGTAAATTACTTTTTTTAGGTCGCTGTGTCTGGGAGCCAAGTTTTTTCACCTACGTAACGAGTTCTCGAAAAATTTGGGCTATTTTTTATTACTAAAACAATATGAAATTTAAGAAACGTTAACAAAAACGAGTATTATTTTGTCGATAATTTAAAAACAAAAATCAGCTCATATTCATTTATAGGTATAAGCTACACACACGTACACCATCTATACAATATATACCTCTACACATTTCATCGACGTTCAATCGCGACCAAACCATAGGAATACAAGCATATATACGCGTGTACAACTGCACATGTACATTCGCAGTAAACGTGCCTCTGGAGTCTCTCTACAGCGCTGCTATATAGACATAGCTACTTATATACTCTTGCACGGCAGCGATGCTCACCGGAGATAAAGAAGTCATACCGTTAATTTAATTTATCGCTGCGCAAGCGAGCTTCGGGCCTTTTAGAAACACCTGACCCTATATACGCCGTATAGTAGCGAGTGTCTTGTGTGCCGGTATACAGTGTCTGCGGTTTTTTGATGGATTAGTAAGCACGTGATGAAAAATGCTTCGATGCAGCAGCAGCAGCAGCAGCAGCTCGATGGAGAGATTTATTGTCTTGGTATTATTGCAATGTGCTTTATATATTTGGATGTTTCGCATCAGGTTTTTCATTATATTCGCGGATTTGAGTGAGCTGAATTGATGCTGCACATAAAAATTAAAATTTAAAAAACGTATTTGCTCAATCCGTAAAATCTACGTGTACAAGTGTACACAAATTCGTCGTATATGTATATGTACATGTACCACGACCCACTATATAATAATTGCGCAACAAGAGTCGTCGCGACCTCCTTAAATTACGATCGAGGAACACACCAGGACGTTTATTCGTGTATGTATTAGGTCTTCTTCTCTCAGCGGCTTTACCTCTAGACAGCAGACAGTAATTTGCTTTTGCCGTCGCGCGAATTTCATTCGCTCGAATACAACGAATTATTTCTTCGTATATATGAAGATTCTCGCCGCGTTTGCGCTTCGTGCAGCTGATGCTTTTCGAGCGCCGCCTTATGAAAAATCCATTATCTGGCTGGCATCGCGGGAGTGTCGCGGATTGGGAAATCGAAATTCCGCGCGGGATAAGCCTTTTATTATGAAAATTGTCCACCTTGGACGACGGATGAGCACTTTCGATTTTTCATTGTCGATATCGAGCTGATCGTGACGAGCAGAGATCTGCAGATGATCTGCGGAAACACATTCTCAAGGGTAAGCACTATACTGTATTATAATTCTTTAAATCTTAACTTGTCTCTCAAAACGTTCACTTATATATCAGTGAGTCTTTGAAAAATCTTTAAATTCCTGATTATAACCAAGTATATAATGTCTAGTTGTAAAATGTATATACCTACAATAATTATTATCGTCTGAAAAATCAGCAGGCGCAGCTCGAAATTGCCTTTTATCGAAATTACAAGTATAAATCTCACACATAACGCGATACCGTCTAAACTTTCAAGACTTTTCTTCAAACAGCATGTATAGCGCATAGAAAATTGCACAGAATCCATAATAACGACACGACGCGTATAAAAGACCTCTTTAAAATAATAATAAACGCACATCACGTATATATATATTGTGAACAAATAAACCTATCGATATTATACCGATCGCTCTCATCCGACGCAAACTCGTCAATCGGAAGATACTATATAGGTATATATATACATGTTTTCTTCGCGACAATGAGCCACGACGATAAATCATCCCGCGAGCGCTGGGACCGGCCGTGTATACCATAATTACAATTATTATATATTGCTGGACACTAATATAGCGGCGTTGCTCAAGCGACTATATATATACATATATATAGTGTGTCATCAGGACGTGAAAATCGAAACTCGAGTGAAAAGAGTGCGCGCAAAGGACTATGTTACTGATTGTGCTTTCTTACGAAATTTCCAACGTTTAAGTTCCGCTGCTGTATACGGTATAAGTATTAAGGACTTTGCGTTGCCACATCATCGTCCGCGTGTATCTCTTGTCATCCTTATTTCGCTATATGTGTAGATATATATATACACGAAGAAGAAAAGTCATCTCGCGCGGCGTGGCGAATGCTTGCGATGCGTTTTATATATACCTATACCGAAAGGAAAGTCATCTCCTGGATGGATGATTTGGACGAAGAACTGAATTAAAGATGCAGGATATGTTGCTCGTTCTTCTCGTAGTTCTGTTGATCGGTATGATAGATCTTTAGATCTCCTTATCGCGATATGTTAATATATAACACGCACCGCGTACTACCTAATATGTATTTTTCTTTGTATTGTCGCATGAAGTTTAATAGTATTATTTTAGTATTATTAATTGCGTCCCGGCAATATAACTCTTTTTACGATTGCGTTTGGTTATAAAAAAGATCGTCGGCGTAAAATTAAAAAATTCTTGAAGAATGCCGCATCGGTTAAGTGCATTGCTTAACCCTTAAAACTCATTAGGCATCGAGCTATCAAGCTTCCTCGCTGCAATTATAAAAACTAGTAAGTTCAAAAGATTGTCAGTCTATACTGTTTAATTTTTCTTTTTTCATTAATTTTTTCACTCCAAAATAATTTATTACAACGAAATATAGTAACCATCGCAACACAGCTCTAAAAGAAGCTTTTAATTACATATTTGTTAAGCTTACCATTAGTGTGAAATAAATAACGTTCGCTCGAAATGATTAATCGAATTTCGCAGTATACTTATACACTCACAGCAAGGTATACACACGAGAGCCCATCCTCGATCGTCTCATTTAGCATACACGTATATATATATGCGAAAGCATAAATAATATCAAATAAAACATCGCAAAGCCGATACTACTTTCACGCGCGCGCATCGCCTCAAGGCCGATGACATTAATAAGGCCGCAAAATATAACTCTCACTCTCGCGCATATATACGATCATCCTCGCTAAAACTATCCAACGATCATCCGAGCAAAAGTACAGAATGCGAAGAAAAAGAGCCTCAACGACCCATCCTATTCTTCGATCGTTATCTCTATGTATATATGCTTATACCGATCGACGCGAGGGGTGACAAAGGTTCGCGTCCTTCCTCTCTTTTTTCCCCCCCGTCAAAGTGTATATACACTACGTGATGCAGCAATCGGAAACGAAAAAAGCGATGTGTCGCGCGCGAAACAAAGGAAAAAGAATAAGGTCTTCCGAAGAGATTGACTGAGAGATGCTGGGAATTTATAATCTCTTATCTTATCAGCCTACACATCTTGTGTCTGTTCTCGGGGGGGTTATATGCGAATATTCAACTACTATATATACTGATACAACGGCTACCGATTGAACGTCGGGAGTAGAGATCGATTGCGCGCGCTTCAATCGCGATCGGCGCGCGGCGATCCTGGAATTTCAGTGGTTCGTGAGCGTATTATAGTCGATTCAATTCGTCGTATTTACTCTACTAGTATACTAGCGTACGAGTATATGGGCATATCTCGGGAACTTTTGATTTTCAATATTTATAAAAAAAAAGTAGTGACCCACTCATCTAACCAATTTCACCTTTGGAAATTCAGTTTTGAAGCTCGGTAACGGCGGTCGTACAGCAGAGATATACCGTTCCTTGACATTACCGCTTTTG
>UCOJ01001002.1:0-49438 GCA_900474305.1 Cecidostiba fungosa | reverse complement strand
CATTTTTTGTCTAAAACCTATATTTTAAAAGTTACGACCGTTTCGTTGCTTCCAAATATCTGAACTCACTACTCTTCGTAGGGGATCTGAACCACACTACTCTTCGTAGGGACCGACGATATGATATGATAGCATTTAATAAGAAAATCATTACAAGTAGACATCAAGGGTTTTCATATAATTAATAAATTAATTTAACAAATTCTGTTTTTCAATAAATTGAACATTAGATGTATTTGAGTTATTTGATGTTTTACATTTAGAACTAGAAAAAAAGTTGGGGCTTAATATACGAACGTTATGCTTATTTGTAACACATGCACATTTGTCGCACAAGTAAGAACAAGTTAAGTTCACTATTAAATTTAGAATAATTTGTTAATTAGATTACATTTTATTTTTCTATACTAGAACAATCTAGTCTTGTTACATATGCATAAATAATGCAACAATCTATACATGTGTTACAAAAAATATAGCATGCACCAGGAGAAATGATCCAAATGAGCCAAATGATCTTTTCATTCGGCTTTGTTTTATATTAAAAAAGTATCATCTTTATAATACGCACAAGTAAATGAATGAAATATATTTTTATTTGTAATAATTTTCAGCAACAACAGAAGGAAGTATGTTCAAAATGAAACTTGGTAACAAATCACAAGTTGATCCAGAAGAAATAAATGTAAAATTTAACGATGTGAAAGGGGTAAGTTATACATTAGACTTGAAAAAAGTTTTTGATTTGAAACACGTTAAAAAAAATTTTATTGTAAAAATAACTAATTTTTCCCAGGTGGAAGATGCCAAGTCCGAGTTGATGGATGTTGTAGAATTTTTAAGAAATCCTGATAAATTTTCAGCTCTTGGTGGAAAATTACCAAAAGGAGTATTACTTGTCGGTCCGCCAGGAACAGGTAAAACACTGTTGGCTCGAGCCGTAGCAGGCGAAGCTGGTGTGCCTTTCTTTTATGCAGCTGGACCAGAATTTGATGAAATATTTGTTGGTCAAGGAGCCCGCAGAGTAAGAGATTTATTCAGTAAGTATCAAACTCGTTTTCATGTAGCTTGGCAAATATGGCAATGGCTTGTAAAAAAAAAAATATTTTACAGAGGCTGCCAAAGAACATGCTCCTTGTGTTATTTTTATTGATGAAATAGATTCAGTTGGAGCAAAACGTACAAATTCTGTTATACATCCACATGCAAACCAAACTATTAACCAGCTTCTTTCAGAAATGGATGGGTATGTAAATTAAGCTTGATTTGCTTTTTTTATTAGTAATTTAGTAAAATTACTTTCTATGAATTTATTTTTAATAGATTTCATCGAAATGAAGGAGTAATTGTGATAGGAGCAACGAATAGGCGTCAAGATCTCGATAAAGCGTTATTAAGGCCTGGCCGTTTTGACTCGGAAGTTACAGTAAAAGCACCAGACTTGATGGAGCGTAAAGAAATCATAGATTTATATTTAGGAAAAATTCTAACTCGTGACGTCAATGCCGAGTTGTTAGCAAAACGTACTATTGGATTTACTGGTGCCGACATAGAAAATATGGTATACCTGATAAAATTGAATTTGATTATGTACAACCCTTAATTGTTTAAGATAAATTTTCATTTCATAAATATAATATTTATTAGATAAACCAAGCTGCCTTACGAGCTGCTATTGAAGGTGCTGAATATGTAACAATGGATCATTTGGAACGTGCTAAAGATAAAGTTATAATGGGACCTGAAGGTAAAAAGAAAATTTTGGATGAAGAAGAAAATCGTCTAACTGCGTACCACGAAGGAGGTCACGCACTAGTATCGTATTTTACAAAAGATGCTGTACCTTTGCATAAAGTTACAATTTTACCGCGAGGACAAGCATTAGGATATGTACGTATAATAATTACTAAAAGAACATTTCAACTTAAAGATTTATAAATCTAAAATGTTTTACATCGATAGACCCAGTCTCTTCCCAATAAAGACACACATTTAATGACTAAAGCACAAATGCTTGCAAGTATGGACGTGTCTATGGGTGGTCGTGCCGCAGAAGAGCTTATATTTGGACAAGATAAAGTTACATCAGGAGCTTCGAGTGATTTCGTGGTAAATATTTGTAACGAAATTATGTGCAAACTGATCAAATGAACATTAGCACAACTAAAACGTGATATTTTTTTAAAGAATGCCACAGCAATTGCAGAAGAAATGGTTCGGGTGTACGGCATGTCAGAAAAGTTTGGATTCAGGGTAATTAGATATCCAGGAGAGGAGGGTGGTATTGATTACAGTGCAAGCACAAAAGAATTAATTGATAATGAAGTTAGACGGCTTTTACAGGTATGTATTTAACGTAATCAAACAACTAGTAATTCAGGTTTAGTCAATAACAAAAGTGAAATTATAAATACACCTAGTAATTATCCTTGGTTATATCTTAATCTTTATTTAACTAAGTTTAAAATAATTATTCAAATACACGGTTTAATGTCATTTTGGGATTTCAAGACTTGGTTCTAATGTAAATGTGCAGGAAATGTAAATATTTACTGACAATCCTGGAAAATGACACAATACACTTGTGTTGTAATTCTGTTGAAAATAGTATTTATTTTCGATAATAGACTGCATAAATCATAAAAAAAATTTTTACAGGAATCATATGACCGAGCTAAAGCCATTTTAAAAAATCATAGTAAAGAACATAAACTATTAGCTGAGGCATTATTAAAATATGAAACCCTAGATGCAGAAGATGTAAGGACACTCGTAAATGGAAAAAAATTACGACACGAAACTACCAACGATGTGAACCGAACCGTCGTTGACGTACCAAATAACATCTTGTAATATATTGTTTTGGACTGTGTATAATTTTTTTCGAGAATATTGCTTTACTTTAATAATTTTATGTAACTCATCTAGACTGTTTATTGAAAAAATTCATTTTTAAATAATAACGGATCATAGATTAAACACATTCCATAAATACACTTTCAAATTTAAATTAATATGCTTTGGCATTTCGCGATGTTAATATTCTAAAATTATTTGAACAGTCTAGACAGTTGAGACATCACATTATATCTTGAAAGCATATGTTCTCTTTCTATCCAACATCGTATCAAAGAAAGAAGCAGATTGTAAGCCGTTATTTGTGTTATATATATAATATAAAACTAGATCGACTGCAATCTATTTATAAAAAAAAAATTAATTAAAAAAATGTTTAAACCAATGCAAACTATATGATTTTACCAGTTATAAAAAACAAAAATCGAAAATAATACATGTAAATCATACGTTTTTGATTACTAAAGCTTGCTTATAGTTTCAAAAATTATTAAAGCAATAATTTAAAAAGAATTACATTCTTTTTATCATTTATAATATAATTATACAAATAATAAGGCGTTTTCATTTTCAAAACAAAGTGTGTATCTTTTATAATGATCATAGACCCCACCATTTCATAATTATAACAGAAAAAAGACCCCAACCCAAAAGCATAAAAAAGTTAAGAAATGATTTTTTGCTTTAAAAACGTTATGCTTATTTAATATGTATGTATATTATTTTAAGAATTGTAGTGCATTCATTTTAGGCCATACAATATTAACGTTTTATTTATCATATATAGTAATTATAAATTATACAAAATTATATATATATTTATTTATTCATATATATATTTATATTTCTTATATTTAGTATATTTCCTATCTACGTTTTTTCTACCTTAAGAACGTTAATCAATTATTGTTATCACTACATGAGTTTACAATTCTATAAACATTCGTGCAAATTATCTATTATCGGTGCTTTTTTAAATTTCATTTTGTAATTTATTGAAACTTTTTTTCTGAAAATTATTGATTGAATGGTCCAGGAAAAATCTGGCTCTTCGCAATACTCAACGTAACAACATTGCAGTACAGCAGTTGTTTTCAGAGTTCTTGGCCATGATTTTTACAGATTGTACATACGATTCGTTTGCAAAATCTAATTACATTACTTATAGGGTCGCTGATTTGATACTTCAACATAATGGCTTAAAACTGCAAGAAATATATGCACCAGGTTTGTTCTACATTTGACTTGGCATCAGTCATACACACATTCGTATAAAAGAAAAGAGTAAAAAATAAATCAAATAATCCAGACAATATGTACATTTCCATACATATCTATAAGCACTCATGCAAATATCACAGTTTACTAAATCATCAATACAAATAATAATAGGTTTCTTATTTTTACGTTAGTAGCGCATGTTCGTACTATATAATTCGTTTCTTTTTTTTCCTTTTCGTAATTCAAGACTATAAATCAAAAGAGTACATTATTTATTAGTATGTCACATAAAGGTTGGCTACTTATTTTCGTTCAATACGTATTCCTGTTTATAATTTCAAAATTGGTTAAAAGTTGGTTGAAAAATGCACTGTTTTGTTTAAAAAATGCCGAATAAATGAATTAATTTATTTTAGATAACGTAAGTGCGCATATATATGCAGCGCATAACACTAGTAAGCTGGAAATAGACTGCTTTTCTACGATTTATTACAAAAATACAAATGAAAAGTCTTTGAGAATTCGCTAGCTCAATCAACGGCTCTTCATTTGGATCACAATATTTGGTGCAGAGCAATATCGTCCATGACATGCCGGAAGACGAAATTTTGAGACAATTTTTTTCAAAACTACGCCTCTCTTGAATCGTTGGATTTGTTTTTTATTTTTTTTACGTAGTAATTGCAGTCGATTTTTATTATAAACGAATATTTATCGTTTAGCTAAAGCGATAAGGAAAAAAGTGATAAATATTCTACAACGACAACTATGGAATATACAAAAACAATTTGGACAAGTCTTAGCTGTATATCCAAGCCGAAAGTAATATAATAAACGTCCCAGTCATAATCGTTTTTTGTTATTTTTTATTCATTGGAGAAATACTTTATAGTACCGGTCAGAAATACATGTTCATCTCAATTAACCAGTGTTTTACTTGAATAATTTAATACTTTTTGTTAGAATATATAGTACTTGAAAAAAAAAAGATTTTGAAATACAAAAACTTTTAAATAGAAGACATGCAATGCAATTTTCGCATTTTTTGCCTTAAAAATAGGGACTTAATAGCCATTTATCGACCGGCGGGCAAAAATCATTTTCGCCTGTTGCTTTAAAATTGTGTAAATCGCGGAAATCAATACATGTTTTACAAAAAATATGATGTACACTAAGGGATTGTGGGAAAGCACTCGCCTTCGACTCGTATTGCAAACTTCCAAATTCGATCTAAAAAAACAACCCCTTTACGCCCTTGGTAAACAATATACTACTTTATAACACGTGCTTAAAATAAGACTATTTTCGGCGCCTATAAAGTGGAGCGAAAACAGAGTTATTCGAGCGTAAAAAATAAAGTGAAATGTTTATAAAACGTGTATAAAAAAGGTCATTGTCAGCTCCTATAAAGTGGAGCGATAATAGAGTTCTTAGAGCATCAGAAATAAAGTGGGGCAAAAATGATCATTTTTGCTCCCATTTGTCTATTTTTACACCATTTTCTCAATAAAGCTTCAAATTTCAAAGAACTTTAAACATTTAAAGAAATTTGGTAATTGTTTACATATACATCCTATATTTGAGTGGACGACTCGAAAAACTCTATTTTCAATCAATTTTATAAACGACAAAAATGGTCTTATTTATGCACTTTTTGGACTATGGGACGTTTATACTTGACGCATCATTAATCGAACGCGTAAAAAATCATATCATATATTAATCAATTAATTAATTGTATGATTTGTCACAAATCAAATAAAGATTTTAAGATTCTAGACCATATTTAATGCACTGCTGCATAGTTGTATGTAAATTTGTATCAGAAGCATCAATAGCTTTTCATTTGCGTTTCGAATATTGCATAACGCAAACGAAATAACTGGCTATAAACTTCTAGAAATATACTGGAATAACTTTTAATAATAAACCGTGTAACTATAAAAATTTTGAATTATATAGATCTGCTTTTATAACATAATAATAATTTATTTCTTATTCCTCTTCATCATTTTCTATGTCAGTATTATGCCGACACTCTTTCACTTTTCTTTTTAAATTACATGTACATTTTTGAAACACAACAACGACAATTTTTATATGCTATTCTATATTATATCTTAAATAAAAAATTGATTTTCTAAAACGAGTTTGAAATTCTCGAGAATAGGCAATCACTTACAATAACAATCAAGTCATCCAGTGAATTAAATTTTAAAAATGTATTACTAATTAAGAGATTTTTCTCACTATAAATGTGAATTTGTATAGCACTAATTAAAAAAAACAAAATCATTCAAATCTTCACGGTTATAATAGCGAATCTAAAATACCACAGCTGAATTTGATAATTTCAACGAAAATTTTAACATGAATTAAATAAACCATCTGGACGACTCTATCTTTTTAATCGTTTAAAACGATAAGGCATTTCTCACAAATTATACATAATTAATTACGTACTTTAAAAAGGCTTCATATGTTATTATTTTTTGACGATCTGTGGAGATGTGCATTTCAGGTGGAGTACGTCATACAGCATAAATAGTTTTTACTTTATATAGCTCTTGTCTACAATTCGGTTGAAATAACGATTGCGATGGCCGATTAGGTTTTGGTGCGTTACTACTTATTAATTCTATATTCCGACTTCGTATTTTGCTTTATAATCGTCACTACCGTGTATAACTGTATATATCGCAAGAATCACACTTAAAGAACTAGGCACGACTCGGGCTCTTTTTTTTCATTCAAATTGAGACAAAATCGCAACAACTATTTTGTTGGATGCATTTCGAAAGTTTCAGAAAATAACCATATTTTAATGAATGACTTAAGATTAGTTTGTAGCGTAACGTTTTTCTTACGTATGAGTATGTAATGAGCCACGATATAAACTTTAGAGGTGCATCTTATATCTTGGAGTGCACCTACAGACAAACCGAAATTAATTTCAAGTCAAAGTCGTGCATATTCATCTAAGTAGTTATGTAATTTTTGCCAAAAGAACCATAACACTAAATTAATAGGATTTTATAAACCGCTTGTAATCGATGTATTAATTTTACACGTAAGTGAAACAATAAAATCCTATTATGCGTTACGATAATTTCGGCACTGTATCCTATGTATTGCAAACTCTAAATTTATGTCGGTATATATGTTAAAATGTTTCGTCTCGCAACCTACAGCTTCGTACAAATGTTGCAAGAGATGAATCCTGGTTACACAATTACACCGAAACTAAATAATCGAGTCTATGCGGTATGTGTGTGAACGTAATATAGTATATACACAATTTATTTCATCTTTAGGTAAGTTAAAGTGCAATTTGTTGCTCTCATTCGTGTTATTAATCTGCAAAATTTCCCAACAATTAGTTGAGGAACCTTATTTTACCATGATGGTTGTTATGTTGTTCCATAAGTAGCTACTTCACTCTGTACTTTTCACTGCAACTTAACTTTCATTACAAGCTGTCATCAAAATTCCAAGATACGCATACTTTACAATCAGAAATCTTCGTTTCTATTCCATTATTACTTTTATCAACTTTTAGCATCTGCTGTCATTTGTTATTCAATGAGAACTTATTGTCCTTTCACCCCACCAATTACTTGAGCACAACTTTGCATCAATGTTACTACTTATGTTGATGTGCTTCAATTATCGAACGTGAGTTTAATTCGACTAAACAAAAATTAAAATTTGTTCTACATCAGTAAATCCGATAATAACATTCAGGAATTACTTTGTTTTTATTTTATCTCTATTCAAATATTGTTAATTTATTTGACATGCAGCCAATTAAATTTTGTTAAATTGAATTAACATCACATCATGCTAGCATTGATTTTTTTCTTTTTGTATTAACCATCCGATACTCATTATTATATAGGAACCATAACGGTACGGATAACGTGGATTATTCATAAAACCAAAAGAGATAGAATGAAAGATATTTGGTCATTTTGCGTTGAAAAATTTTAGTACAAAGTTGTTTTTTTTAGACACGACCGTGATATGGAAGTGCGTTATTTATTTTTAAATCAGTCGATCACATCGGAACTTGTATTTCTGTACACTACAGTCATCTATTAAAGACGTAATTAAAAATATTTTATCCAAAATGTACTTTACTATAATCAATCAAATCTCTTTTAGTTTGAAAAATTGCCTTGTCAAACAGTTTATATAATATACAATAAAGTATTCCATTGATGTTTTTTAATTAAAATTCCTTCATCTAAAGCATATTTTCTATTCAATGAATATTATATTGTTAACAGATCAAAAACCAAGTTAAAATGAATCTGGTTATGCATTACGTATTTCTATTTTTACTATTAAACAAATGATCAATATGAGTACTTTATTCATATTACTCTTAAAAATGAGGTAATTAAACAAACAAAAAGTGTTACTTTAGAGTGCAAGCACTGTATTATTTAAAAATCTTTACAACAGATTTTATTTAAGACATCTAGTCCTTCTTCATTTTACAAAGAAATTTATTTAAGGACTTTTGATGCTCCTGAAATTTTGGAGATATATTTATTAGAAATAATTCTCGATAATACTATCGAATTTTAGACCAGCCGTTATAAACAACTTGGAAATATCGCTAATTTTGAATCATTAAAAAAATCGTCAATCACTCGATTACAAATAAGATGATTATTTGCTAGAAAATTTAATGTATGAATGATGCCCATGCTAATAAGAAAAAATCAACTATTAAGACGACATTAAAAGCTGGTCCCTATCTCTCGAAACAATGAGCACTTTTAATGAAGAACTTGATAATCGTCGTATAATACAATTTAAAACCGATAAATTTCATTTTTTTTTTTTTTAATCGAAAGTCGAATATTAAAAACTCACTAGCACGCTCCAAGGAATGACCTCGGTTACTGTTCATTAAAAGTCTTATGCCCTCAGTGATTTGATTCCACAACTTCCGTAAATAAAGGCGAGAGAGCACCGACATCTTGCAGGCCCTCGAAGTTACCGAGGGAGCCGAGATCATCGGTATCGTCGTTCGTTATGTCGGGTTCCAAGAAATCGGCCACATTACACTCAACACTGGTAGAACATACGTTGCCAATATTTGCGGTCTGATTATGAAGATTCAGTGTATTCAGTGTTGGGCTAAACAGCATTGGCTCGTTACTCTCGGTATAACTTTCCTGCTGTAAATTATGCAGTGGCGTTGTCGGGTATGATTTGGAACCGTTACTATCCTCTGGATATTGTACCGTAAAAGAGGAATTCGGCATGGGCAAAGGCGTGTTTGGATAAGAGCGTGAATGCATAATCTTTGGGGCATTATTTAATCCATTATTCACTGAAGAGCTGTTACTGTTGTTGCTGCCTGCAGTATTTCCATTTGTCCAGTTAGCCAAGAGCCCACTGGAACTCTCCAAAAGTGCGCGATTGCTTAAATTGGCATTTGATAATGGATTCATCAATATCGGATCCGAAGTTAAAGTTCGCTCCTTGTCAGCAGGGCTTTCTGTCAAGATCTCGGAATCTTCATTTAGCATATCGAATATATTATTCAAGTTTTCTGGAATCATCTCTTTGTCCTCCATAAGGAACGGCTGACCAGCGGTGACTAGTGGATCGACGTCGAGTAAGTAGCTCGAGTTATCACACTGGCCTATCGAACCAAAATCGTTAAATTCACTCGGAACTGGTGTTGGAGCTATTGAACTATTGGTAGACGGATTAAAACTGTGACTAAGGAACGTTGGCGTATGATGAGTCGAGATTGGCGAGAGAAGAGCGGGATTCACCATCCTGTGTAGCGGTACAGATTGAGAGCGAAAGATCAACTGGTCCTTGGCAAACTGTTGCTTTTCGTTTTCACTTTGCAATAAATCACTGATCTCTTGATCGGTCGGCTGATGCTTCTGATAGATGTTCTTGATTTCTTGAAGATTTTCTTGGCTTGGGTAATTGATGAGCAGTTGGGGTTCTTGAGAAGCGAGATCAGTGAGAAAAGGGGCGCAAGCCAGATTTTGCGACTTCTGCACTGGATCCTGAAGAGATTGCAGGCCAAGCTGAGGAGCTTGAGACGCTTTGTTGTTGAGAGGCGAATGAACGTGCCTGCTCATCTCGGATCCTGTAGTAGGCACAATAAAGTTGTCATTTTTGCTGCTCGTGAAAGGTACGTTACATGATATCGAGCGTGAGAGAATTTTTTGTGAGCCCCGAGACCGACAACTTCCTTGCAAGTTGCTTCTGGAACGTGGCACTGGCGTGTTTCGAGGTGACACGAAGGGACTAGCGTTTGCAGAATTCGATTTTGAGGCACGTCCATTGATGGGTGACTGTGGACCGGGTGAAATGGGTGTGAAGTTGAAGATTCTTCGACGCGTGTTGGGACTTTGTGGGACGGTGTTGCTGTTAAGCGCGCATGCATTGCCTCCATTATCCTGAGATTGCTCGACGGTATTCGTCTCAAAACTGACTCTACGTCTTGTATGAACGTTATTGTTTTTATTGAGGAGAGTCGGTAGTATCAAATTGTGCTTTTGCAGAGTTTGTTGCTTCTCATTTACGACTACGTTCTGCAGACTAACTTTGTTGGTCGGTAATACTGAATCTTTTAGATTTTCTTGCAGAATGATTCTTAACTGGGATACTTTGTCCTGCCTAGAGGCCAATTCTGTTTCAGCAACGACCCCGCTTATCTCCATATCCGAGCTTGACGAGTTGCTTTGCTGAAAATATTGCAGCAATTCTTCTTCCTGCTCTTGAGAGTTATTACCTCCGTTCAAGTAATCGTTGAGAGCATCACTGTCGATGGAGCCAAGCTTGCCTTTTATGGCGAGACTCGAGTTCTCTTGCAAGAGGCGAATTTCATTCTCCGTCAATAGATTCGTTTTGCTTGGTAAATCAGATCCGTTGGAGTAGCCGTTTGACTTGGAGTAATTGTTGGAACACAGAGATAAATCTTTATCACAGCTTTTAATGGGCTGATTGACGAGAGTGGCGACAGCAGCCTCGCCGGTAGTCTTGTTGCTCTTGGTGGCTTTCGGATTATTAGCTAGTATCACTGAAATCTTTGCAGACTGCTGGTTTGAAGCTGAAGACAGCTTGGATCCCGGGGTTGCAGATCGCGCTACACTTTCCAAGGCGTTCTGGGCCTCTAAAAGCTTCAACTGCTTCTCGGGACTCGACTCGCTGGCCTGGGCTACTACACTCGAGTTTGCACGTTTCCGCGTATATTTTGTCTTTATTTCTCTTGGCGAAATCGCGCTATCACTCGTCACTAGCCTAGAAGTGCTACTATGTTGCTCGTCTTGAATCGATTGTACCACTAGATTATCACAGTTGGACTGCAGGGAGATGCTGCAGGATTGGTTGTTGCTTTTAAGAACTTTCTTCTGTCGGCCGGCTGAAACGACGGCTGTTGCGTTTACTTTGCTCAACGCGTTTGTACCTTGTGCCAGGTGATTCACATTTGCTTTACCCTTTTTACCTTTTTTGTTCCCACTTCCGACGCCCTCGTTATTCTGATCAGCAGTCTTCTCTTTGTTTTGACTCTAGAAAATTAAGGAAGCAATTGTTGCATTGAATGTCACTATGCTTCTAAATATCCTTTTATTATTTGAGATAAATACTATGAATTACCTGCAAAACACTTTCAAGATGTCGATGTTTCTGATCGCGCACTTGCTCTCGTTGTTGAAGTTTCCGCTTCAGTTGAAGTTGAGCTTCTCTGAGCTTTCCCATCTTTACTAAAGCAGGCGTTGCTGGTAACCCTGGACTCTCATCTGAAAATATATTTTAATTTCGAAAATGTCTATTTCTTATTGATGGTGCTAGCTAAAATGTTCATATATTGTTATAAAGTGCATAGGTATGCTATAAAAAACATTTACTCCAACAAATGGGTTTAACCAGTTATAGCACCATTTGAATATTAATTTAAATAGACTTATTTTTTGATTGATGATGAGAACATTCTACTTTTACAAACATAGTCTTATATACCTTTTTTTGTCACAGGTTGAGGTTCTCCTGAAGCACTCAGTATACAAACAGCAGCCAAAGATCGACTATCAACATAAAGATTGTTAACAAGATACTTTCCCAAAGCACAGAGTGTTGGAAACTTGGTTTCCAATAAAAATTCTGCCCATTCCCGAATGATTGTTGAAGCAGCCCCCAACATTTCTTCAGTAAGATTGTGCTCGGCATCTTCACCCTGTAATTCAAAATGTTATTTTTAATCCCATCCTATAATTTCCGTCATTACTTTCAAATCTTACCACTTCTGTAGTAGCTGCTGAAGGTAATGTTGGAGGGTCTAATTTTATTCTCTTTCGCATTCCAGCATAGCAGTACCGAGAATTTCCACGTGTACCTAGTCTACGAGGTCGAACACGAGGATAAACTTGCTTCATGACTTTTCCAAAATCAGCAGTAGAAAGTGGCTTCATGGAATTTTTCGAACAAAAGATGCTGCAAAAGTTAAAGGGTTGAATTTTCTAGTTGGCATTTGAAGAATAAATTAATTACAAGTAAATGTTGTTACTTGTATTCATCATAGACTTCTTGCTTTGGTAACGAGACTTCCGGATCCTCCTCGAGGTGTGTTTTAATCCACATTATGGTCTGATAAATCTCATAACGATTCCCCAGTGGATTCAAAGGTTGCCTTAGAGGATCCACAGTACCATTGGGATTTGTCAGAGATATCGGAAGTTTCAGGTACAGCAATAATTTCTCTTCCAATTTCAGCTGCTCAACTTGGGAAAAAATATCATGCACCCGAGATCTTGACTCTTCGCTGTATTTTGAACAAACAAAAAGTTGGATACAAGAACGCGAGGGAGCAAGCTCAAGTTGAAAAGACAAGTGGCCATACCTTATGCTGTCCTCGATCATGAGGCGTATCTTTTCGTGCTTTGCGGCAGGAGTATGATGAGCCAGACTGCTGAGTTTGCTTGTCTTGAGGATGTCGTGCAACAAGTCAGTGGTGTGGTAGCCATTAGCAAGGGAGGGCGAGGGCGAGGGCGAGGGCAGGACAGACTGCGCCGATGGAGTGATGCAGTTGACGGTAAGCCTTGGCTGCAGGTGGAGCCTGGCATCGGTGGTGGCCTGGGCATCAGCCAGCATCTCGAGCTGCTCTTTCTTGACTCGAGTGGGCAGAGCGGGCTCGAGCTTGATCGGCGTCGAGCTGCCCTGGCTCTGCGCACTCATCGCTCCGGCTCTCTTTCGCTCCCTCCTCTCCGCTCCGGTAGCTCCAGCTCCGGCTCCAGCCAGTCTGAACCGTTAGGACGATCCAGGTTAGCAGCTAGCGAGCGCGCCAGGCGACGTCGGTAGCGAGGACAGTGGCAGCACGGAGCTCGCTAAGCATGTCGTCCAGGACAGCTGCAGGTGGCTCGGCCGCAGGTGGACAGCGGCGCGCCGCCTCCTCGAGCCTCGACGAGTACAGGAAGAGCCGGGCCAAGGCTCCATTTACCGAGGCGCTACTCGGGCAACCGTTTTCTGTCACTCGTCTCTCTCGCTCTTTATAATGCTGTGCTTGCGCGCTCACTCCTCTCCTCTCTATCTCTCTCTCTCACTAATATATAGCTTCCTGCCTTCTTTCTTTTTCTTGGCTCTCGCGGAGTAGGCTCGCAGAGGTCCTCGAAGGCTCACTGTTCTCCCGGAAGCGACTGAGACCTCGCTGGAAGCTGTCTGATGTACGACATCGCTCAGCTGTTCCTCGCGCAAGGCTCAACAATAGCAGTAGTCCGGGTATGCCCGATCAATCGGAACGCGATCCAGCTCTAGCTACTGGTCCTCTCGGTCCTCTCAACGGACTGTGCGTGTATATTATATATATATATAGGTATAGGAGACGAGCCGATGTGAGCGTGGCCCGAGGCGCTGACGCCTGCAGGCCTTCGGATACCTCTATTACTTATATATAATAGTGCCCGAGCCGACTGCGACGCCCGGAGGGTCGGGTATCGAGCAGCAACGGATCCGGATGACCTGCGCAGCTGAAGCTAGACGTCCAGGAGTCGATGCACCGCGCGTTCGGCACTCGACGGTCAGCGCGGAGCGCGGAATGCATCGAGTCTCGCCATTTTTACGCGCGCGCGCCGCGGTCCCTCTCTCCCTCCCGCATATATAAGTATACACACACAATACCTATATAATATGACTGTAGAGTCCGCAGCACTTGGAAGCGCGTGCCGCCTGCACCGGCTTGTTTTCGCTGCCAAGGATTTCGGGCTTTTCTTGCGATGGGATCGGCCGAGCAAAAAGCTCCTCTGATGCAACTCCCGGGGAGAGCCACAAGCCTTATTTAGCGTCGGCGAATAAGTAGACAGGACGACGGTTGGAAACCGCGTCCCGTTGCGCGAGACCACTTCCACGCTTCCACCTGCACCGATCAATTTTTGACACTTTGTCGTGCGCCAGCGTCTCGCAACTGGATGGTCGCAAATTGCGCGCCGCGCGCGCTCATTATAATTTTTATACCTATATTTTAAGTACAACCTAATTTCTATTCAAGTTATAAAATATACCTCAAGATTTTTTTTTAATTTTTTAAATTCAATTATATTTTTAATCGTCACCTTATTTCCAGTAGCATTTTCTTTAAGAAAGACATTTCCGTTAATATGTTATAATTTGGACCTCGAACAAAATAAATAAGTGCTTAAAATTTACGTTGCACTTTCATATCTAATAATGTAGATCTTAAGTTTAGATTTTTTCGCGCGCATTAATTTATATAAATATAATTGTATTTAACAAACGAATAATGTGTAATATACTATAATTAATTTACTATTCATGAATCTTATAATATACATCAGTATACAGTTCATTTATTTTATTCATTGTCTATAATACCATAAATCCATGCATAGCTATAATGTATACAAATGAGAATATCAGCTCTAGGTCCCAGCCAGATGATACCATCTGAGCATGTGCCATGTGTTGATTTGATCCATTCAGTACCGTACCTATATAATACTCTAATAAGTATGTATAGGTATGTATTATGTATCATTAGCAGAAAGAAACGCACCGCGAGTCCGCGAGATATACTTATTGATTCCGGTACTTTCATCTGTTTGTTGAAAAAAGTATCATAATATAACCAATATACTAATGTAACTATATTGAGGTCCTGTTGCATAAATACTAATATTGTTGAACGGAAAAACTATTTTTGTTAAAGGTAAATTTTGTAATATGCTATATTATTTTTTATATAAAAATTCGAGTTTTCTAATATATACATTTTATAACCTTAAATATTGTTATGTTAGAATATATTCCGCTAAAAAAGTTGGAAATGAAAATAATAATTTTTGTCGTGTTTACTTTTTTCTTAATTCTTGATATGTAACATACCTAAATCTATATTCTTATAGAATTGCGTAAAAACTCTTACAAGTTTTCATTACATTTGGAGGTTAAAAATTTTACAATATGATGAAATTTTAATTAATATTATTAATTAAATGTAATAAAATTCCCTTTACTATATAGATTATGTATTTACATATAATCTAGTGTTAATGTGTATATGAATATTTACCAAAGATTTATTTTTCTGAATGGGTAAGTTATGGTAAAACGACATTTTTTTTCTAAGATTTAAATAATTCAATTTATTAGTGCATAAACGCTATAACTTGTTCATGTTAAAATTATTAATGGTTTTTTTTAGATTATTTATAATATTTTGTATTTATTTATTTCAGGTAAGAATTAAAACCTAAAATGCTTCGATATCCAGTATTAACAAGAAATAGTTGGCTAAAAAGTCTGGGTTTGAAGAGCCAATCCAAATTTAGTACTTGCATTATTTCGTCAAATATTCAAAGTGTCCTAAAAGAGAATAAAACAGAAAGTAATCATGCTGGTAACTTTAAAGAAGGTCAAATCCTACATGGATTTATTGTTGACCAAATTACCCCAGTCAAAGAAATGTATCTTACTGCTATAAAATTAACACATCTCGGAACTGGTGCACAATATCTACATCTTTCTCGAGACGACAGCAATAATGTCTTTTCTATTGGATTTAGAACAACTCCTAAAGATTCTACAGGTTTACCACATATTCTCGAACATATAACTCTCTGTGGAAGTGAAAGATTTCCATGTAGGGATCCTTTTTTCAAAATGCTAAGAAGGTCTTTAGCAACATTCATGAATGCAATGACAGCACCTGATTATACAATGTATCCATTTTCCACTCAAAACCTGCAAGATTTTCAAAATTTACAATCTGTGTATTTGGATAGTGTATTTAAACCTAAACTTCGTGAATTAGATTTTCGTCAAGAAGGTTGGAGAATAGAGCATGCCGATCCAAATAATAAAGAGTCTCCTATTATATTCAAAGGAGTTGTTTACAATGAAATGAAAGGGGTATTCAACAATAATCAAAATATATTTGTCTCAAGATTATTGAATTCAATTTTGCCTGGTCATACGTACAGTGTAATATCAGGTGGTGATCCCTTAGAAATTCCTAAATTGGAATATCAAGATTTGGTCAACTTTCATGCTACACATTATCATCCATCTAATGCACGTTTTTACTCATATGGCAATTTTCCATTAGAAGACCATTTAAAATTTGTGAATGATAAATATTTGTTTTTATCTGATAAAATTGATACATCTTCTACCAAAGTACCATCTGAAAAACGATGGAGTGAACCCAAAAAAGAACATGTTCTATGCAGACCTGATCCATTAATTGCAGATCCTAATAGACAAAATTCAATAGCAATAGCTAGTCTTTGTAATGATATTAATGATGTCCAAGAGACTTTTAATGTGTATATTTTATCACAATTATTATTAGATGGACCTAATTCTGCTTTTTACAAAAGCTTAGTGGATTCCAATATTGGTACAGGATTTGGTCCTATGACAGGATATGAATCACAATGCAAAGATACTATTTTTATAGTGAGTTTACAAGGAGTTCAAGAAAAAGATTTTGATAAAGTAGAAAAGATTTACAAGGAAACAGTAGCTAAAGTTGTGGAAGAAGGATTTAGTCAAGAACATATTGATACCATTGTTCATGGAATTGAATTACAAGTAAAACATCAAACGTCAAACTATGGATTAAATTTACTTTTCAATCTTTCACCTTTGTGGAATCATGATGGAGATATTGTTAATTCAATGAAAATAAATGATGCAATAGCAAAATTCAAAGAAACTATTCAACGAGAACCAAAGTACTTACAATCTTTAGTTGTTAAATATTTACTCCAAAATGATCATCAACTTACACTAACAATGTCTCCTAGCCAGGACTATGAAGCACAGCAGGTTGCTGCTGAAAATAAACTTTTAGAGTCAAAAATAAAGAATTTAACTCCCCTGGAACTAGATAAAATTTATGAACAAGGACAAATTCTACTATCTGAACAGCAGAAAGATGAAAATATTGATAGCTTACCTAGTTTAAAAATTGATGATCTTAAAAAAGATGTAGATAGATATGATATGATAGATATTGAAGTGTCCAATGTGCCACTGCAGGTAGCAGTACAGCCAACGAATGGAGTATGTTATTATAGAGGTATAATAAATACCCAGGATCTTTCAGATAATTTGAAGAACCTATTACCAGTATTTAACGATGTAGTTGTTAAAATGGGCACTGAAAAGTATGATTATCGAAATTGGGATAGAGTTGTACAATTAAATACTGGAGGCTTACATTTTTCAAATCATGTTGCTGAAATGAAAGATGACTCACATAAATATGAAGAGGGAATATTAATAAATTCCTATTGTCTTGATCACAAAGCAGGTTCAATGTGGAAATTGTGGGAAGAGTTATTTAATAGAGTAAAATTAACTGATCTTCAAAGATTTGAAACTTTGGTAAAAATAAGTGCAGCTGATTTAACTAATGGAATTACAAGTGCAGGTCATTTGTATGCTATGAGTTCAGCTTCAAGTTTAGTGTCACCTGTAGCAAGATTAAAAGAGAGCCTATCAGGTTTAGAATATATCAATAGAATGAAGTCAATTGCTCAGATGAAAGACATGTCACTTATACTTGAACAAATACAACAAATTTCTGACCAAGTTTTGAAAAAATCACATTTGCGATCAGCTATTAATTTAACACGGGAATCGAAAGACGATATCATAAATGATATGGAACTTTTTTATGGAGCTATAAAAGGCTCAACAACAACTAAAAATATTCTTATATCAGAAGATGATCCTATAAAAACTAATAATAATGCTGTACATCACGTTCTTCCTTATGCAGTAAATTATGCATCAAAAGTCATTTTAACTGTCCCCTATCTTCATCCTGAACATGCAGCCCTACAAGTGCTTTCTAAATTAATTTCATCAATTTACTTGCATCCTGAAGTAAGAGAAAAAGGTGGTGCTTATGGAGGTGGTGCAAACTTGGCATCGGATGGATCCTTTAGATATTACTCCTACAGAGATCCTAATTCCACACGTACATTAGATATATTTGATGGGACTTGGGACTTTTTATCGAAATACAATATCTCTGACAGTGAGATTGTGGAAGCTAAATTAGGATTGTTTCAAAAAATTGATGCCCCAGTAGCACCAGGAAGTCGAGGATTGACTAAATTTACAAATGGATTATCTTATGATGATATTCAACACCACAGAGAACAAATAAAGGCTGTGTCTAGAGAACAACTTTTATATGTGGCTAAGAAATATTTGAGTCCTGATGCAAGCAATGTCAAAGTTGGAAGAGCATTGATTGGTCCTCACAATCCAGATTTAAAGTCAAGGCATTCTGAGAATTGGATCACTTTAGATCAAGAAGAACAAAGTCAAGCTCAAGCTATAAAATAAATGAAACAAGTGTTATTATATTAATGAATTGATCGATAATTTTGTAATTTATAGAATGTACAGAAAAATATTTGTTAAATAAAAGTTTTTTTTAAGTGAACTTGAAAAAATTATTTTATAAATGCCCATTGAAATAATTTTTAAAGATCAAAAGGTTGATATTAATAGTGTTTAAATTCAACGAATTTAATTACAGAATGGATGATGATGGTGACAGTCAACTTCAGTATTTTAAAGAAGCAATCACTTTTTTCAGACAAGTTCAATGGCTTTATAATATGCCAGTAACAAAAATATTATTAAATGGAGCATTAAATTTATTTCCTATTGACTGGCTGGAAACCCTAAACAAGTTAGAAAATGATGAATTGAATAATCTAGTTGTAAAAGCACAAGTACAGGTAATTTTCTTTTTTTCCATTGATAGGAAATTCATCTATTGAAAGTTAATGCAAATATTTTTTTCAGTCAAATTGGCCAGCCTCGTTAATTGATTTTGTAACCTGCTGTAAAAAATTTAATAAATTACCTGGTCCATGTAGATCAGTTTCTCCAATCAAATTACCTGATGCATTTTTAAAAAAATTAAGTATTAAAAAACAGCATGAAATATTTCATTTGGCACAATTAGTTCATGAGCAATGCAATTCTCGAAATCTATCATTTATTGTTGATCTTGGGTCAGGTTTGGTAAATCTTTAAAAAATGAAACATTCTTGTTAATAATAACTTTACTATTATTTTTCCTTACTATTTTTTAATGATGTAGGGGTATATCAGTCAACTTTTAAATCATTTGTATGGCTACCAAGTTCTTGGATTAGAATCAAATGAACAAAATGTAGAAGCTGCAAAAACAAGGCAAAATACACTTTTTCCTGAATCAGTGTTATCTGTTAAATATGTATGTAGCAACATAAGTGACGATTCTTCAAAAAGCATAGAAGTACTTTTGCAACAGCAATTTGGTAATACTGAAAATATCTGTCTTATGGGCCTTCATGCCTGTGGTGATTTAAGTGTGCATATGTCCAAAGTATTCAAAGAGATGAAAACAGCTCAGCTTCTTGTTTTAGTATCATGTTGCTACCATAAATTAACTCTTTTAGATACTCATAAAGATTGCCATAGTAGTGAAGAAAAAGAATATTTTAAAAATTTTCCACTTTCAAAAATTTTCCAAAAAGCAATCAACGTTATAGAAATAGATATTGGAAAATTTTTTAGAAGGCCATTTCTGCGACTGGCTTGTCAGGAAACATCAGATCGATGGAAAACTATGTCTGAAGAAACTCACAAAGAGCATTCGTTTCATGTTCTTGCAAGAGCTATTCTTGAATTGTACAGTGTTAAAAGTAAGTATTTAATTAAACTCTATTGATTTATCAATAACTTATTGTAATTGTAACATTTTATTTTAAGGCAAACTGGATTTAAAAAAGCTTGTGCGGAAAGCCACAAGAAAATCCCAGTGTTCCAAATTTGACGATTATTTGCAAGATTGCACACAGCGGTATTTGTATGTGAAACAAGCAGGTGATAAAGAAACTGTAGTTCCTTGGGATGACAAAATGAAAGTAGCAATAATGGCTTTGTGGGAAAGCAATACAAACCAGCAAAAAAACGTGGAATTATATACTGCTTTGCAACTTCTCCTACAAAATGCAGCAGAATCTCTAGTTTTGTTTGATCGATTATGTTTTTTGAGAGAGCACAGTTTGGAAACTAGTATATACTCAACCATGGATAGGTCATTGTCACCAAGATGTTATGCTTTAGTGTCAAGCAAGAAACAAAATTGTTAATTATGTATAAATCACAATTAAAACATAAGTAACATTTATATTTTTTTTACAATTTAACAAGTTATAGCTACAGTAAAGTTGTATAAAAATTTTATATAAACTATTATACTATCGACCATAAGGATGGATTTGTGAAGCAGCCTTTATATTAGTTTTAATAGCACTCGGAGCTTTGCCCATTTGTCCAACTAGAAAGAAAAAGAAAATATTATGAGTATTACTTTGAAAAAAGTACGTATTGCATTGATCGACGTTTTTGTGTTAGTCAATTACCCATGGGTCCTTGTCCTGGTTGTTGTGGTTGTCCTGGTCTTCCAACCATCATACTACCTCCAACCTGATTTACTCCAGGTTGAACCATTTGTACAGCATCAGACTGGAACACAATTTTATTATTGTTAATAAAGTGACATATTTTGGATACAATGCTATTTGCATTTTTTCTAGTAGTAATGACATTTTTATTCTTACCTTGAGACCTTTTCCATTGCCGACTGCATAGACAAGTAGGTGTGTGTCTGCAGAGCTACTTGTTTGGGCTTGTGTGGTTCTGGAACCAGTTTCACTTTCCCACTCTTCACGAGCTTTATTAGCAATATCCCATACATGATTAATTACCTTATTGTACTGTGCTACCTGTTTCTGAAAATTAATGTAAATTAATTGATCGAAGCAAACTTTGATTTTGACTAATTTGTTCCAATCGCTGAATTGGCATGTGTAAATATAATATCAAAAAGCAGTAGATACAATAACATAATTTGCAACTGAAAATGTAAAACTGTTAATACTGCATGGAGCGAATGGAACATGTATAAGCAGTTAATGCTAACTGTAAGATAGGAGCTTACATTGTAGTCCTAGATGTTGTTTAGTTAGCATATCAACAGAAAAAAGTCATTAAAGTTACACAATGTTTATTTAATAAAATCTTAGATAATAAAATAGATCAATTAATATCTTTTATCAATTAATAATTGCATTAAGATACGGTTTGTAATTTGATTAAACTGATGCTAAGATGCTACTCTGTTGTGAATATTAAACTTAAGTATAGTATGCAGTAAAATGAATGAAAAATCAATTAATATTCATACTTATTTTAACTATATTAAGTTTAAAATTATTTTACTATTTTTTTTTTTTATTTACTTGTTCCAACCCATATACCCGTTTCCAGGTTTTAAAATTATTTTACTATTATTTCACATTTTCAACAGAGCAGGCAAATATATCTATTTATTTATCATTGTAAATAATTGAATATAATTTTTAAATCAATCAATATATTATAAAAACAAAACTTTGTTTACTTACATGAGATGCATCATAAGTTAAATTGGCAACCTTAGCCTCATACGATAACATTTTTTGTTCAACTGAAGGATCTGGTTTAGTTCTTAAATAGTCTGGAACCAAGTCATGGGCAAAGGTTGATATTCTTCCCTCCGTCATTCTTAGCAACTCTTCGTCTTTTTCAGGACTCAAATGCAATGGAAGCACAGTCAAGTGTCGTAAATTGGGAGCTTTGTCATTGCTCAAAATTTTAGACAAACTTGTAAGCTATATAAAATATTTCAAGTTTTAATAAATGCAATCAGAAAATTTTTAATTGAGCATAAATTTTTGAAAATGAGCATTTTTGTCCACCATTAATCAATAAAAATATATTTACTTACATGTCCAGATATCAAAGCAAAATTGTCGAGGAAATTTGGCCAATTTAATGTCTCGTACTCATGTTCAACTTTAAAGATCATTGATGCTATAGCTGACTTTAAATCATTGACTCTCATGATTATCGCCTCCAAGGCTGAGTCCAACTGCTTCTCTTCCCTCTGCATCTTTTAATTCGAATCTGCAGAAATAGCAAACAATCGATGTTGTTATACCAAGTTTATAAATATAACTTGTTCAATCAGCAACAATAAATATGTACATACATGCGGTTAGGTTATAAAAAATTGGTTGTCATACAAAATGTTAATTACAATGTGTACTGTTATTAATAGAAGAATTCTACATCTTACGTTGTATTTCAGAGTATTATAAACAATTTTTCGTCATCTTTTTAGTATAATAAACTAGTAATGTTACAGAAGCGCAATCAACTCGCTGACGTGCAACCACAGTGTTTATACACGCTATAGGAAGGTTAACACGGTTAACACTCAGACTATAAACACAAACAAGACGCCATTTTCATTTTATCGGCGCATGCGCTCTGTACTCTGTAAGTTTTGTATGGGTACTATTCCTGATGCATTTTGGAGCTTTTAGACAGTATGCCATCGAGTTATATTTTCGTAAAATCAAGACATAAATTTAATCATCTTCTATTTAATACTTTCCAACTTGCAATTTGCAATCGATGTTAGAATAAATATTGTTTTCCAACATTTTATAAAACAAGTTTTAACGATACATGTTGTAATTGTAAAACAGAAATTTTCTTCTTTTTGATAAAAAATTTAAATATTTTGGAGCAATAAAAAAATTTTAACTTAAAAAATATTTAAATCAAATATTTTGATTATCAAGTTTCATATGAATCAATAATACCTAAATAACATATATTTTTACAGATGATGGCAAAACATAATTAAAGTGCCCTAACCTAGTTTGTAAATTCAAGTGTGAAAAGTATAAAGATACATCTATAGCAAAACAAAACGTATTTATTGACAATCTCAACTCGGAAATAAGAGTTTCGAATTAACAAAATGAACTATAAACAGATATTCCATATATTAAATTAAAATCAATTCAACAAATGTTGGTTTAAAAAATAGTTGCTCAGTTGATAAAACTATCAATAATAATAATAATTATAATAAACAGTTGCATGTTTCAAGGACTAACTTGCTATAATATTCAGCTGTTCTAGCTGTCTAATAAGCAAACACCTTGTTGAGATTTAGTAATTTTACCTAAATTTATATCGCTTTCGTAAATAAACATGTCCAAGTCAACTTTATTAGATAAAATAAAGAATCCTGATGTACCAGGTAAAAATTTATATCAAAATTAATAATTTATTCAATACGTAAAAAGATGTAAAATCTATACAGGAAATAAAAGGATATTATTATTATAAGAAATATAATTTAGAGTAAATTGTAATAAATTTTACTTTGCAAACAATCATTTTTTGTGAATTTTAGGTTTTGAAGAAGTATTGCCACCACCACCACCACCACCGCCACCACCACCTCCAATAATTAGTCCTCAAGAGTTTGCTGATAATTTTAGTATCAATACTCCTTTTCCAAATGTACCAACAACACCTTATTATATGACAGCCCAAGCACACGTCCATGCAACGGCAAATCAACCATGGTGGTTACCAACGGAAGTAGATACTTCTGAAGTGTACACACAGTGGTACGAATCTGCTTATAAAGCAGCTCTACAAGCTGCACAAGAAAAAGATACTGTTAGTAAAAGCAAAGTCAAATATTTTAAAAGAAAAGCGGAAGTCATTGATCCAAAAGTTGATGCAGGTATGTACATTATTTAATCATTTTTACTCCAATTGATTTCCACAAGTTTTTACATATAGGTACACATTTTTAATATGTCCATGTAATAGGCCCTTTTTTATGCATGACACAGTGAATGACACAATGCCCATTTCAAGCATATTTGACAAAACTGTAAAGTAATGGATCCATTACTCATTTACAAACTGTAGAGTAATGGATTCATTATATAACTTCATAGGTTCTTAAACAGTTTCAAAAACTTTTCAAATTTTCAAAATTTTGTGAAACGTTAAGATTTTTTAAAATTTTAAATTTTATAAATTAAGTTTTGAAATGGACCATTTCCTACTAGTTGCACAATAGACTATTATTCATATATTATTCATATATTTATGATCTTCATTCTTTATAATTAGAAAAAGTTGCAAATGCTCAAAAGGAATTGTCAGTATTAATGAAACCACTCAAGTGTGATTTATGCAATGCAGTGGTGAGTTTAACTTGTTGTTTGAAATATTGAACAAGAAAAGATGTATTGAAAATTGCATAAAAACATTTTTTAGATGAATTCTACCCTGCAAGCTAAGTTGCATTACCAAGGGAAACCACATCAAAAAAAAGTTTCCATGTTTTTGAACCAAAGTGCTAAAAAAGCAAAAACAGAAGATGGTCAAGTATCGAGTACAACTAGCAGCGATTGGAATACATACTGTGAAGTAAGACTCACGTTGTGTAAAATTTCGAGTTTATATGGCTCACACTTATATGCGTTTATTTTTAACATTTTAGATATGTAAAATTTGGTTTACATCACAAACGGATGCAAGTCAACATTACGCTGGCAAAAAACATTTGAAAGCAGCTTTTGGAACTAAAATAAAGCAAGTCTATTTGTGTTTATTGTCAGGAAATAAATTAAATGATATATAATTCTAAATTTTATTTATATTTTTAGAACGCCTAAAAAAACTCAAAGCAAAGTGCAAATTGATCCAACTGGTAGATACGGAATTGGCATGGGTTTTCAACCAGAATTAGCAGTAGCTCAACCACCATTACCCCCTGAAAATCCTGCTATAATGGTTCCAGCGATACCTGCAATTCCACCTCCTCCACCCGTTCCACAGTATTCACAACCAGCGGTTCCCTTCCCTACCCCACTTCGTTGTGAGCTTTGTGGAATATCTGCTAACCGCCAAGATCAATTAGACACTCACAAGAGAGGAACAAAACATTTGAAAATGTTGAAACTTCATGGTCTTCCATTGTCAAGTACAGGTGTGTGATAATAATTGTTTTGAATTCAAATATCAAGAAATATTTATGTTATAATTTTAACATAAATGTCATGGTTTTAGAAACAACAACACCAGTTGTGAAGACAATTGATTATTCAATTTACAGAACACCATCAGGTAAAAATTATTCTGCTTGTAAAAATGAAAACTCATTTTTTCTTATAATTAACATTATGCTACTTAAATGACTTTTGGAACTTTACAAAACTTAAATGAAAGTATAAGTTCCTAATATGATTTTTCTCACGTTTTCACGGAAAACCTTACTATTATATATTCTATTTTTTGTAGAATAATATTTTATTTACATTCATTAAAAAAATGCAATTGCCAGTAATCAAATTTTAAATATCTCGTACATTGTTATGAACGGGTTCGGGTGAATAAATGCAACACGTTATTTCTAAAAACGGAACATGAGCTGGACATTATTACTCAAGGGTTAACACGTCTGCTCTTAAGAGCTGTCAGAATCAGACTAACAAAAACAACAACATTCGCGACGTTGTTGATCCCGTTGCTATAGGGGTTGTTAAGCGCGATTCTCAATGCTCGAATCCAGTGACGTTCGAGTTCAGTTACCATCGTTACAATATTTATAGAAAATTTGAGAAAATCGGAAGGTATTTTTTTCAAATTAAAAAGAGGTATAGATTTCTGCACAACCAACAAAAATCTTGGATACAATATATATATACACAGAGAAACAAAAAAAAACCACTTTAGATGCTGTCCCCCCAGTTCTTTAATTAATAAAGTTTATCGGCTACTGTTAGTTTGATAAAAGCGTTATATGAGCAGATTTTTCGTTCTAAACTTTTAATAATACAAGTCTATGTATAGTTAATTGGGATTTAAAACTCGTCACTAATAATTAGTGTAGAAATATATATTCAAATCAATATAATCAAAGCGGAAACTAAATGACATCGATTATGTGCATATAAGAAATAATATTGTCGAAACGAAAATTGCAGGGGCAGGAAATTTCGTATGAGTATACAAGTCTCGATCTGCTACCTCCAAAAATTACTGGAATACAACAGCGTTAATATCAAACTCCCTTTAATCTTGAAATTTTTCATTTTTCCAACTGCAATCTTCCTGTGAAATAAATACTTTTATTTTGTCGAATAAAATTTAATTCTTATTTCTAGGACAATACTACTGTGCTCCGTGCAATATCTCCTTGAATTCCGAAATTTCATTTGGACAACACATGGAAAGCAAAAAGCACAAGAATCAAGTGAATCCAAAGCAACCGGCACCTGCGTCACCAGTCGCAAAGAAGCCGAAAAAGAAGTAAATACGAGTTTCTATATAGAGAAAGATCCGCACATTGATCTTTCAAGCGAATCAAGCCAAAAATTAAACGAAAGATCAAAAACGTACGAATAACTGTCGTGTGTTATTGAAAATCTGCAATAAGGTTAATCTTTATAGCTTGATAGGTGGTATCCCGATGATGATTATTAAATAGTATATAAGTGAAGCCCGTGAATTTAGCGTCGGTTCAGGAGAAGATTGCAAGTTATCTACGACTTATTAACGAGACGATCTGATCGAACGCTCGCCTTGATGAAAATATAAATATATTAGTCAACGCGAGCGTGTATTTATATCGAGGAGCGCGATTAAAACTAAATTAGATTGGTTGCAAGTTAAACGCCTATTTACGCGGCGACTCGTTAATAGCGTTTACGTCGCGACTAAGTAATTGCCAACATTTATTCAATTATGAAGCCATTAAGCGTATCGTCGCGCTCGACTTGGCGGTTCGCCGATTTCCGGAGAAAAATCGAGAATCCAAAGTAGGGAAGAGAGAAAAATGTGCGCGTGAATGAGTAAGAGGTATCGTCGTCGTTGTCGTCGACGACGAAGACGACGACGACGACGACGACGACAAGAGGAACTGCGCGTCCGGTCCGTATGTTAAGCGTGAAGCGCTCAAGATATTTTCGGAAAGTCGAAGAAGAAGAAGAAGAAGAAGAAGCAGCAGCAGTACAGGGCGGCGCGAGGAACTTGTCCCCTCCCCTTGCCGCTTCCTATCTCGTCCTGCTCCTCTTGCGCTTCGCTTGCTGCTGTGCTCCATCGTTTTGCATTCGCGATGCGCGAAAGAGAGAGAGAGAGAGAGAGAGAGAGAGAGAGAGAGAGAGAGAGAGAGAGAGAGCAGCAACGAAGCTAGCAGAGAGCGGCCTTTTGGTCGCTTTTCGAGCGAACTCGTTCTACGGCAATTTAGCGTCCTGCTCGTTTTTTCGGCCTCGGCCTGGTCCGCCGCCGCTCAGCCGGGACGCTTTTTTTCTTTCATCTGAAATTCAACTACCATCACACGACTCTCTCTCTCTCTCTCTCTTTCTCTCTCTCTCTCTCTCTCTGTCGCTCGCTCATTCGGGCTCTTTTCGCGCAGTCGCGCTCCGCAGGCTAGATTAGAATCAGTCCGACACAAACTCACGGATCGCTATATAGCATCTACCTGCTGCAGCGCACGCGGCCCAATTTTATGACTCCCCCACCTCCCTTTTTGACCAGTCTCTTTTTATATGTATAAGTATGCGGCGTGTCGCAGCCTTTCTGACGAATTTCTTACCCGTTTTCCCCACTCGGTGAAACTCAGCAGCGCTATCTTAATTGTACTTGTGTACCTCCTTCTGAAATTGTCATGCGCTATTCACCCCCTTCGACCGCATTCCCATGACTATATATACCTTATATATATGTGTGTGTGTATGCGATGTAATAATACGCGTCCACTCGAAACTTGAGAGATACATATTTTAAATGTCCAGGATAATGTAACGCGTGTTATATACATAATTATATACGGATACGAAAAAACGTTTTCTCAATAATGTCTGCGGTGCATAGATACTATGCATATACGTTATACACTATACGAATAACGTCATCTCTAAAACTAATACGCAAAATACAATGTATTTTTCAATCAAAACCTTGAGACTATCGCAAAAGACGTCTCTTGCGCAGTTTACAATTTATTTTTGAGACCAATTTTTTGTACAACTCTTTGTATATCCTGCATAATGAAATTGCAGCATGAAATTGTAGCAGGTTCTATTTTCATTACTTGCCTGAAACCAAGTATTATTTCTGTATACATGCATAATGAAAGAGCCAGTTTTAGTAGTTTATTAAACTGTTTGTACAAGTATAAATGAACAATGCTAGCAGTCAAGTAGTTAGGAGAAATTATGTATCAAGCATAAATATACAATGTTCAAGTTTTAATAAAGAATATTGATATGACAAATCTTATTTATTATGTATAATATACTACTAGGACAATTCGGTCGCGTCCTTGGGATTATGACAAAGGAGACTACGGGATGAATTCCGAGTTGCATCAGTCAGTATAATAGGTCCTTTGGATCGGACTTCCACGCTATATCTACGCTGGCCGATCGCTGTAGAATTCCTCACGTGCGCCTTCGAGTCTCTCTGATATGCTGGCTCGCGCGCGCGCGACGCAAACACACAGGACGAGAGAGATCTCCTCTTCGCTGCAGTAGCCAGACAGCGTGACGAAGAAAATCAATCTTGCGCACTCTCTGTCTCTCCTCTCCATATAATACTGTCCACTCTCGAGTCTACTTATGTCTCCGTTGCGGCCGAGTAATCATTGCAAATTCGGTGTGCGCCGCGCAATGCATTTGACTTATTGACGAAACTCGCATGTGTAGTGTATAAGGTATGGTTGCCGACACGATTATATACTCTCCCGGGATTCGGACATTTTTATTGCCGTTCAAGGATTCTGCGCCTTCATCGCGGTATTCAGCAGCTACTCTCTGCGGTTTCATTAGAAAGTGCTGTATATACGTGTGTGTGTGTGTATATATCGGTTTTCAACCATCTCGTAACTCGCTCTCCATTTTTCCCTCTCGCTGTCTGTTTGCATGTGTGTATGTATGTATGTATATGTACATTTCGCAAATATCGCAGACACAGGTAGCTTGAAATGTTTAACGATGTCAACGCCAAGTTATTTGTGTGACCCTTATTGTATTTGAATTATTCTAATATAAAATGTATAACATACGTAAATCGGTTAATTATTTCGAAACTTGGATGTTAAAATTGAATGAATATAATATGATAACGCGTACCTCATGATTCCTCGATCAATATATAGATGGAAATTCAATTACTATATAGAATATAATATGACAGGCGCAACCAAGAGACATCGCGTAAGAAGAGAGACTTGAATGCACGTGCGCGCACGTGAATTTTCGTAGAATTTGATTAAAGTGAATATCGACATTTCATCGGCGCGACTCGTTTCTCTTCTTCAGAATCTCTCGGGACAGATAGAAAACGTCGCGCGCACATGCGTATATAATACTTGTATCGGTTCGAAGAAGCATGATAGGCGGCAGCGAGAAACGATCGTCGTTCCAAGGATGAAGAGAGACAACGGAATAAGGACGCGATAAAAATTTATTTAACGGCAGCCATAAGTATTAATTCGAGAGAGAAGAAAATGTAAGAAGCCTCTCGAATTACACTCGTCATATGCGCAAGTGTGTCGAGGATACTTACCTAATATGTGTGCGAGTGTATGAAGAGGTAGAAAAAAAAAATTGTCATCAACTCGTTTTCGCACTTGAGAAAATAGCGGCTCATATAATGGAAACATCGGAGTAGTGTATATACATATATGTATAGCGCCGCGGCAAGGATAATAGGGAGAGCCGCTCGTCGCGCATATATACAAGGGACATTTCTAATATCGCTAACGAACGTCCAAGCGAGTTAGCATGAGAACGCCGGCGCGGGTAGGTATATATATAAGTAAAGTGTACAAGAGAGAGAACGTCGCGCGGATCCTTTGTCCGCGTTGCGCTGCGCACCGACAGTCCATTGTTCGTTTCTTCCACTTTGATTCTCTTCTTTCTCGTTCGTCGCTCTTTTTTTTCTTTTTTTTTTTTGCTCTCCTTTCCAGTTCCTCTTTTTACGTCTTTATCTTTGCCAGCAGTTCTCCACAGTAGGTTCACAGCGATTCGATCCCGGCCGAGTCCTTGCTGCGTGCTTTCGGAAATTCGTGCAATTATTTGTCGATTAGGCAGCTCATCGGCTTGCGGCGGCGCTCGTTTACTCTCCGCGAGTAGTATTATATATATATACAGCAGTGCAGGCCATCAGGCACACTTCTTATTGTATATTATTGCTTGTAGGTAAACTGCTGTGTATAGGGCTTGAGCTAACTTCCTCTTCTTATGTTGTTATTATTATTATTATATATATAGGTGTACACTTTGAAGAGTGCGGCTGATTACGCGCGGAGACAATTTTTTAAATCAACGACTCGAGACGCGCTTTTATTTCGTTATACTGCGAACTTGTCTCTTCTGGTAGCTAATCTCTTATTAGAATTTTTTTTCATATCGCTTAGTGATAATTACGGAAAATTGATGGCTGAGTGTTTTTTCTAATGTAAGCTGGGATTCTGTTCGTCAATAATTTTTTGCTCTGAAAGTTCCGGAAGAATTGACTTTTGGATCTGCCGAGTTTTAGAAAGCAGAAGTTTGGGAAAAAAAATTTTAATTCGACTTTATTGAAGCAAACCCAAGTTAGAAAAGTAAGGAAATTCACATTTCACATAGCAGGATTTCAAGTTTACAGTAAAGCTCCAATAACTTATTTATATAGAGTAAATATTTTTCATCAGCACAACTAGAAGTAGGATTGTATATACGAAACTCGAGATAATTGGTTTCGAGAAAACAATTTAAAATTATCAATATTTTGTGTTGAGTGCTCCGCATTAGTACGCAAAAAATCTTTTTCAATTCTTAACCCCAGCACCTTTTCGCAAGAATTCTATATTCATAATGCACTTAGTCTAAAACAAGTATGTTAAAAGCCAGATTAAAGATTTCTTTGCGAGATTTATACGTGCTGCATCGTTTTGCCATTTTCAATTGTTCCTGATAACTTGATGTTTCTAAATATCAATTTCGCGTCTCAATATGAAAATAAAGCCTCAGAAAATAACTGAAAGTATTTATTTTTCGTCGTCTCCTTTTCTTCCCAGTTATTTATCGTTTTAATTCTTGTGAATACAAATAATAAAATTCAGAAAAAAATACGAAGACTCATATCGATTTATCTACCACACACTGGTATATAACATCGCTCTTGTCATTACAACAAAGTGTAGTAGTGCTTGTAAGAACAGTATACCGATCTCTAATTAACTAAAAATGAAATTTCCAACCAAAGCGATTACCGATCTCTTTCTGCTGGCACGCCACGAGAGGGGAGTAGAGAAAGATCGTCAAGAGTATCTAGAGAACGGAAGGAAGAACCGCAGAGAAGAAGATAGAGCCCTGCTGCAGCGCAAATCATCGATGCGTCTTGAAAAAGAAGGAAGAGGCAAAAGAAATAAGAGGAGAGCAATGAAAGTCGCTAATGGGGGGAGCTAGAAACGAGAGAGAGAGAGGACGACCACCCAATGTCGAGCGCGAGAGGCACACACAACAAGAAGAAAAATGTATAAGTATAATAAGAAGAGCGCGGTCTTCTCCTTGTCGTCGGCCTAAATGCGGCCCGTAGTAGAGAGTGTGATCAAGTCGGGCGGAAATGCGAGAGCCCTTTCCCTCGCGGCTCGTTTACCGGCCCCCGAGACAATCTCGATCTTATAGTTGTATAGATCAAAAGGCGCAAGAGAGCCGTCAGCTGCTGCTGCGCTGGCATAATTCGTCCTAGAAAGTAGGTACATACTTGTAATAGCGTAGTACAGGGTGGATTTCTCGCTGCATAAAAAAGCGGCCGCGTGAATGCGGAAAATTCGGGTCGCACAGCTGATCGTTATCGTCTTTTCGGCGCATCTCGTCGACATCAAGATACCGGGGATCAAAAAGACTCGATGGGATATATACATACAATATTATTATATTATTACTCGCAGCCGCGCGCAACATAGTTTCGATCGGCAAGTATATATCGCGTATATGGCGATTCGAACGTTGTTTACGAGGGACTAAACGTTTTTTACGGCCTCTCTCTTGCGAGCCGCGCGGTATAATTTGCAAAAAATAAACTCGCCTCGTAAAAGCGCAATTAACTATACACTCAGCTGCGGAGCAGAGGCCGATCGGGTTTACGAGCTGCGCCCTGCGCGCGCGCGCAACAAGAAATTTCGGCTGTGTGTATTAAGTATATTATATATACATATAGAGCGAGTCCGTATTATAGAAATTCAATCGCGGGACATTCCTGCGCTTATACACTCGCGCGAAAGACACTATACCGTCGAGGCAGAGAGAAAGAGAGCTATACATATATAGGTATCATTCGCGAAGAGTCAGTCGAGATAAAGAAAACGCGAGCTCTGACGAAAGAAAGGAAAGACCCATCGCCGTCGTCGTCGTCGTCGAGGGTATAGCAGCAGGGCTGTATATAGGTACAAGTGCTACAGTAGAGTAGTGCGAATACCGAGTCGTCCAGTCACTCGGTGCGCATGCGCGCGCGTATTACACTTGCGACGGCCTCGCGCGGCTGCAAAAATCAATGACCCTTCAGCTTGCCGGCGCTGTCTCTCGCGCGGACACAGCATTTCAGGCTACACTATTTTCTCTACAGCATATTTCTCCGAGTCGATGCTCGCCGCTGCCGTACACACGTGTGCACACGCGTATCGATACATCAGCCAGAGTCGAGCTGAGAAGGGAAGAATTCCGAGTTTTCCGAGAAGGCGTCCAAGGGGACGAGAGCAAAGCGTAAAACGGGCGTAGACGGCCGAATAGCGGTACGAGCAGCAGCAGCAGCAGCAGCAGCAGCAGCGCAGGAGAAAGAGAGATCGAGCGAGTATAGAACGGGGCGAGTCGGGGAGCGCGCGGGCGGCCGAGAAAGAGGGGGAGCGAGAGGTAGCTCTCCGCCGCCGCTTGGCGTACGTTGGCAGCGCTCGCGTACTCAGTTCGTCTGTGAGCGCAGGCAGAGAAGGACGACGAGCGAGCGTCCCCCCGCGCGCGCGCTCTCTTTCTCCACTCTCCCTCTCTGTCTGTCTTGTTGTTTGTAAAATACATACACAATTTCTGCGCTAAAATTTCGCGGCGGCGACGACACAACATGAGACTACTACCGCGTGGTGAAAAATAACAACAACAACAACAAGAGTGAGCGACAACAACAGTGCTGTGTGACGTTAAGATTCTTGTGCTCGAATAGTAATAATACTTAGTAATAAATAATCATCATCCTCGGAACAGAGTGCGCGCGGCCGTGCTGCTTTTGTTTTCTTCTCTCTCTCTCTTTCTCGCGCACTCTCGCGCAGCGTCCTCGCCGCGGTGCAGGACTCTCTGGAGAGGGTGCGGGCTCTCTCTTCGCGCGCGCTAGCTCGAGGTGAATGATCGGTGCGCCTCCTCGGCCGCCGACTCGTGCGCTAAAATATTTCTACACACATCAAGCATTAGTGATCCCCGCTCTCGCGCGGGCCGGTGTTTTTCGCGCGTGTGCTTCTACATAACAGCTGCATCAGCTCTTTCTCTCTCTCTTCTCTGTGTGTCTCTCTCTATATCTTATTCTCTCTCTCTCCGTCTGTCTGCAGTCGTGTGTTGATCAACCTGTGTGAGTGAGTGCTGTGGTGCTCCCGTAGGTATAAGCTGCCTCCGCAGCTAGAGAGACGGGCTAAAATGGCGCTCGCGCCCGCCGTCCCAGCACCTCTATCGACCCTCGCAAATAACAATTCTCCGAGTAGAGCAAGGAGCGAGCATCAGCAGCAGCAGCAGCGACACTGTTGAGCACCCGCACATCGTCCCCTGCGAGCTCTCTGCGTATAATACGTACGAGTGAGTGTGAGAGAGAGACGACGTGCGTCTTCTTCTCCCTCCAGCCAGCGGCGACGGCGGCAGTACTACGAACGGACTAGCTGAGATTTGGGTAAGTCTTCCCTCTCGACCTTCTTCTTCTTCTTTTTACTTTTCTCCTCTTCTCTCGGGGCGGCTTTTTTTCTTCGCTTTGCTTTCCCTGGCCTCTTCCTCCCGTTCCCCCTCGGCCCGTGCAGCAGTGTCTCTCGCGCTCTATACCTATCCTCTCTCCTCTCCCTCTCTCTCCACCTCCTCGACTCTGCTGCTGCTGCTGCTCTCGCCCTCTCTCTCCATCGGCGCGCTTTCTTTCGAGTTTGCGAAAAGTTTTTGCGGCTTCACTCCTGCACGAGAGCCGTATCCTCCTCTCTCTCTCTTTCTCTCTTCGCTCGCGCGCTCGGCTTGTTTGGTCAAGCGAGCAGCGACTTGCTGCTGCAGCCATCACGCAGCTGGAGAAGCCTGAAGAAAATGGGTTTCGCTGCAGATGCAAACTTGTAAAACGCTCCGAGAAAGACTACCTCTCTGTACACACACATACTCGGCTCCAACTTGCGTTTGCTCCGAACGCTGTGCGATTTTTCCCTCGACTGCAAACTTTTTCCCTTAACATACTTGCACCTGTGACATTTTACCGGCTAAACTCATTCGAGACTCCTCTTGGCACATAACCTCTTTTGTCTCCGCGCAGCGTTTTTAATCAACGAAGCAAACACCTATATGACAATGCTCTACTACACTCTTTATGTATACGACTGCGACACTTTTGTGTAACTTCCAGGCTCGTTGTGTGTTTCGTGCGTCTAATGTACACAAGAGCCTCTTCTATATCTCGAAAAAGACGATCAAGTACTTTCTCGGATATCGAGGCTGTTCGATAGAGTAGATAATACTTGAATTCGCGATCCTTGAACAACCGGATAATTACGAGGTCCAACGATTCGATAACAGTTGGCTAAACGCAATAAGCCGCAGCGTCTGTTTTATTATATATTATGCAGTCGATGCGAAAGAGCTGGCAATGTTTACCGGGTCGTGAAACTCACATACACATGTAGTATGTAGAGAAGAAACCGTGCACGGAATCATTCGGCCAAAAAGTTCAGCTGCGCGCGGTCTTATTCGTAAATAACCAAGAGGAAGCCGGCAGTGCATATAAAAATTTCACGTTTTCTTGCATGTCGTTCTCTCGTAAGCTCTCTCTCTCTCTCTCTTTCTATATCTACCGACAAATCGATATATGCATATAGGCGCATGCACAAGTGGGTCAATAAGGACGAAGCAATTGCCAAATAGAACACGCGCGTGCGGCCAAGGAAAATGTGCATCAGCGCGTCAGAGGAAGAAAAGCAGCGTAAGCTCAAGAGCACACGCACACGCATACAAGAAGAGCGCTTTCGCACCCCACAGCAGATTACTACTATACTGCTATATAGCTATCGTCCCTTATTTGAGCTCGGCTCTGCGGGCAAATATTTTGCGCCGGCAAACACTCGCCGTCGCCGCCCATGACGGATCATTCCCCGTTAGCGGACGCCAAACTCTCTCTCTTGCTTCTGATCCGTAGGAATCCGCTCACGGATTTTTCTCTCCGCGCGCCTGAATACATATACCTGTATACACGTATATATCTACGGAGAGCAAAGCCGGCGAGCAAAAACGAGGAGCGCCGTTATCTCGGCCGATTGCCACATTCTGTTTCGTCGTCGTTGCTTGTGTATATACTTTATACGTTCCGATTTTATTCCCGTGGATGCGCGCGCGCTTCGAGACTTTACGACTTCGCGCGAGAGCGCACGGCTAAATTCAATTAGAACTTTTTCATATATATATATACGCACGACGCCGCTGTGGAATATTAAATGTTGCGCAAGCTGCAGAGTTGCGCGATTGCGAGAGGAAAACTTGGAGGATGGAGAGAGAGAGAAGGCGAAATTTCATTTCTGCCTGTAGGCGGTCTATGTGCGTGTATAGAGAGAGTATATATATGTACATGTCGAGGGAAATTTTGCCCGTCATGTAGCTGGACAACTGTTGCACCGCGAGCTTAGGCGCGAGGATGAATTTCGATGCCGGCGACTAATGCCGAATAGTGTACTCTCTCGAGCTTATCGGGGCCTCTCGCTATTTACGAGGCACTATAACGCTATTAGATCGTCGTCCTCGTAACCTGACCAGCAGCAGTAGCTCGTAAAGCCGACCATCAGGTGGAATTTCGTTTTGCGCGCGCGTGTAATTGATTAGAGGTATAGGTATATATAGGGAGCTAGAAAAGTGAGTTTTCCACGCTCTTCGCTATTATACGTGTCCCGAATGCAGCGAACTCCGATCCCTATCGACGGTATATTTATGTATACATAGACTGCGAGAGCTGTAAAATGGTAGCGAGTGTTAGTGTGCATAAGCCGGATCGGGATAGCTCTATATACCTGTCGCTCTGCTGTGCTAAAGGTCGTCTTTTCCTCTCACCGTCACGTTCCCAGGACGTGAGGGAGTTGCGGAGAGCTTCCTAATTTCTCGGGGCTCGATTTCAGCTCTCCTTTGTGGCGGCTGCGAGAATTTTTCCCGTCCGCCAACGACGACGCCCGGGGAGTTATTATGTTTCGTAGACACGATGTGAGAGGAGGCCGGAAGGGCTGTGTGTGCGTGTGTATGTGTGTGCAATAAAGAACCGTAAACTTTTCTTTCTTTCTCTCTCGTGTAGCGCTTTCGTCTCGAGACTGGAGCACAACGACTCTTTCATTCTTAGACGACGACGTCGACGTACTTAGGCTGATAAGAGAGATCGCCGGCTGATATAGCTGCATATAGTGGGTGTGTGTCGCGACGCGTATAAATAGAAACGCGCGCAACTCCCCCGCTTTCTCGGTAATTAGGCTTTTTCGTCGTCTGCGGTATAGGTTGTACCTATACATACTATATACGAGAAAGAGAGAGAACGCAATTTGCGCGCATCTGCCGACGTAATCGTACGATTTCGGGGCTAACAACCGCCGCACGAACGAGTGAGAGAGAGTAAAGAGCTCTGGCCCCGAGAAGGACACTGCAGACAAAGAGAGAGTAGGGGCTGCTGCAGGAGGAGCTGCTGCTGCTGCTGCGAAGGAGAAGAGGAGAACAAGAAGAAGAAGAAGAGGTTACCCGTTACGTTCTCTCTCTCTCGCTTCTATACTTGTTTCCGAAGCTAAAAGTCTTTTACCGAAACGCTTGGGTACTCGCGTCGGCGGCGGCGGCGGCGGCGGCGCTCCGGAGAGAGGAAGATCTTCTATGTCGATAAAAGCGCGCGCGCGCGAGCGTCGTGTATGTACCGTTAATAGAAAATAATCCCAGGCGGCGAATAATAATCATAACGCCGCCTCCGTATATTATCTTATGGGAATATATTTTTTTCTCTCATTCTTCTGTTGTTTTTTTCTCAAGCGAGAATATGATTGTCGCGAGGCGTATTAGTCTATAAGTGTCCAGGAAGAGCTGCGCGACACGCCGTGCTTGTTTTTTTTTTGCTTCTGGTCGGCGTTTGCCGTAATGTAATATACGCGAGCGCGTTCGCGCGATCTCTCGTTTGATTCGCATGTTTTATTAATGAGTCGTTCGAGAATAAAGAGAGCGAGCGATCGTGAATCAGAGATATACTTATACCGCATAATATTCCATTACGTTTATATAAAAACACTCTCCCCCATGTCTCTCTCTGTGTGTGTATTACATTCCACCTAATTTTCCATTCGTATAATACTCATACACTCGTTTCCACGCATTTCCGGAATATAACTCGATACTTTTCTTTGTCGTGTCAAAGCGACCGGCGGTCGACAGCGACGACGTATATATTAATATTAATGAGTCTCGGACACACACACACACACTGTATATATAAAACTATGCTACTACTATACTCATACAAATATCTGGGGAATTTTCGTTTTCATCGGAGAGCTTAATATATATCCCCTTGTGCGCGGCTTTTAAATATTTTACTCTCGAAGAGCGGCAAGCTTTTTATTCGTATATACACGCGTATATGTATATATCTGGCAATAAAACGCAAACGGATAGAAGAGCCGGAGCCATAACGAAAATGGAAATCCTTTTACGTGTATACTGCTGCTATCGCGGCTGGCCCTTAATATCTAGACACACAAGAGCTGCTGCAGCACGTATTACACTCGTCGAGAGAGAGAGAGTCGTGCGCATATACCTATACGTTATGCATGTAAAGACTCGCACGTGCATTATACAGATGCGCAAGAGAGCGCGCGGCCAGTCGAGGCAATCAAGCCGAAGCGATTAATTATTTATTACTATACGCAGCAGCAGGAGTATTATTGGGCCTGCAGCTTGGAAAAGTGTTACAAAGCGCGAGCGTGCTGCTGGAAACTAGAAAGCCGATGAGGCTATAGAATTGAAACGACGGGCCGAGCACACATTTTTCGCGCTTTTATTGGAAAAGTTTTGTTCCGCGAGAGGACACAGATTTAATATCGCTCCTCACGCGCGCGGGTTTTAGCGCCTCGCGTTTATATATATATATCGGTCCGCAGGCGAGAGCAAGCCATTGTAAGCCGATACATGTATATACACCGCGCGCGCTTTTCTCCTTTCATATACCTCTCTTTTTGTTCGATACAACATATACGTACATATCGATATCAAGGATTACCCGCTCACTCGTTAATTTTTCATTCTTCATTTCGGCGAGAAAAAGAGAGTATATGCATTCTCTCTCGCGCGCGCTCGATTGTTTCCCTTTAATCATGTCACTCAGCTCATTCGCGATGAATGAAGCCAATCATTTTATTTGATCAGTCCGCGAGCTCCATTACACTGTCTCTCTGTGTATGAGCTTCTATTATAGCCGCTCTCTACTGCGCTGCTGCTGCTGCTGTTATTAATATGCGCGCGAGTGCAGCTACTTTGAAAGGGCGATTGTGTGCTACACGTATATATACCTATACGTAAAACTATCAATTTTCCCACAATCGTTCTTACCCGCGTTTGACAGGAAGAATTCGCGATCAGGAGAGTAGAGCTATTGTACAGCGTGCAAAAAATGAAATCAAACGGCGCACATTGTACAACGTGCACATAGCTGTCTATCGGACGATGAAATTAGTGCAAACACGTCGAGGAGGGAGAGCTGCTATTATCGCGCGGAGAGATCTTTCGAAAAACACAGAAAGCAAACGACGATATAAAGTTAAATCCGACACCGGCTTGACTGTCGTTGCGTTGTTTACGAGATACGGGCCCCGGGAGAGAAAATATAGTAGTTAGCAGGAAAGGGCATCAATTTCTTCGTTACGAGCCATGTTTATTGTGAAACTGAAAACCCTGGCTCTGGAGAGAGAAAGAGAGATATAATAGCCCCGCCCCGGCGATAGAATCTCACTCTCGAAAAAAAAGGAAGATCGGACCGAAAAAGCGCAGGCATGATTTGTCATTCAACGACGGAGCTATGCACACACGGGCCGAATATAACCGATCCGGTTTCTTGCTTTGACACCGTATATAGAGGAAAGAGCCCCTCGCTATCTCTCGGGCCCATCGCGATTCGAGATAAGCCATCGTTTTCAAGGTCACATATGCTATGACCTCGCGTCATATTATATATCCTATGATATGCGTGTGTATATCGCGCGCAGAAATTCGGTCTCCCTGTCTGATGTGTGTATAGAGCCCGTCGTCGGCTCGATTTCCCTTTGTGCGGCTGCTGTTGGGGACGAGAGAGAGAGAGAGCAAAAAGTATAATACGCGCCGTCTGCCGCAGGTGCGCGTCTCGATTTTCTTCGTCGGGCAATTTCTCCCGACGGTAATCATCGGCGGCGCGATTGCACCGGGCTGTTTCGCCGAAATTTATCTCCTTGGCTTTTTTTTCTCGCTTATCGCTTTCGTTTGCTCGAGAGAGAGAGAGAGAGAGAGAGAGAGAGAGACTTGTTTGTCACCGCCGCTGCTGATCCTTTTGTCAACTGTATATATGCGCCTTGTTCACTTATTAAGCTTCTTTTGTCGGCGCTTTTTTTGACACACACTCGTCACTGTATTTCTCCTTGTGTAAACGACCTCTAATATAATTGTATTATTTTTATCGGTTCGGAAATAATCGCGAGCAAATGGAATTTGTCGCCTTTCGCGTATATCGAATCGGGTTCATCTGGTCTGGGATTCGATATAAACTCGGCCGTCGACAGCGAGTCACGTATCTACAGCTAATGAGAGGGAAAAAAAATAACCGAGTTATACGAGAGCGCTCGGAAAATAATCCACACGATTCGAGGATCGATCGGAATGCTCGAGGGAAAAACGATCGATTGGCCAATAAGCAGATCAGAGAGCGGGTATATGTAATAAAGTTTAATTGTGCATAAAGCCGGCAACGCGCGCGCACGCTAATGGCTCATTCATTATCTAATCAGCTGCCTGCAGTGAGAATAAGGTAGCAATTTTCGCAAAGTGTATTTACGGGTTCCGATCTCGCGCGGAATGACTCAATATAAATTCCCCGCACATAATGCTGCTGCAGTAGTCGATAATATAAAGCTCGCGCAAGTATATAAGCAACGATGTCCCGTTAGAATTGCGACAATCGCATGTGTGTGTGTGTATGTTGCACTTGCGCTCTCTTGAAAGTCGTGGCGGCGGCGGCGGTTGTGGCGTATATATATATAATGGGGCCACGGCGTCGGCCGAACGAGGCCAAAGGGGTAAACGGCCAAACGGGGGAAATTGATGGCTTTCCCTGTGCGCGAGAGATTCTCTCGCTGCTACTGCACAGCAGAACACTGAAGAAGTGCAGTCAATCAGCGTATCGAGGATGGGGATCTTATATATACGTGATGCGGTGCGTCTATATACACACGTTATATTACTACACCGCGAGAGAGAGAGAGAGAGAGAGCCTATTTCCAGCGCGAATTCACTTGTCAGCGACATGAGTTAGCCGCGAGATTTTCGCGCAGAAGGCCGCGTTCTCCTCTCACCGCGCCTGTATATATAAGTATACTTGGAGAGATCTTTGCTCTCACATCGTGCACAGCGAGCTCCGATCGATTCCGGCTATCTATGCGCGCCGTCTCGCGCTCTGTGGTAATTATATACGCAGCTCGAAAGAAACGGAGAGTGAGGGGGGAAATAAAGGTATATATACTAATACTCTACGTACACAATCCGCCTCTTTTCTTCTTTTCTTGTTGTTACCGCTGCTGGATAAATTTTTTTCCACTCGGTTATCGATCGACTCTCGATATATATAAGAACTCGCGAGCTCGTCGAGGCTAAGATCATAATTTTTACGCGGTTTTCGTTGCGAAAGTGTGTCTGTATTGCTTTCCGATTGATTTGTTTGGCGGCGGCGGCGGCGGCGGTTGCACTCGAGATCAGCCAAGCTCGACTAGTTTATCACGATTCGACGTGAATTACACTCTCTCGGCTAACAAGATATATAGCAGCTGCTTTTGCGTCACTATTATCCGTTCTCTCTCTCTCACTCTCTTGAGCAGCATCGCTTTCAATTAGCGTGTGCGCTTGACCCTTCTTTTCGCGATTTCACTTTTCTTACATATGTTACTCTGTGTACTGTATTCTGCAACAATAACGCGTATCTTATATATGCGCGCACAGTATATTATAATAGAGGGATGACGATGATTCACGTTATATATCGATTAACTTGTATCTAGTAGCAGCGGCGGTATATACCGTTGAACAATGCGGCGGCCACGTAATGCCGAGCTATTACATTCTTTGAATTATAACACTTGCTGAGAAGCCATTCTCCCTCACTCTCGGCCGTTGATTGACGTTACTGATCTTTCTCTTCCCGCGCGCGTGAGTTTATCTCGGCTTCAAGATCGCATCTCCTCGGCAGCTTCCATCATACACAGATGCTCAGCCGAGATCGGAGAAGAATTACTAATAAGTATACCTATACGTATAAACGATTGATTTCTTTCTCGACTTGATTTTCTCAACTAATCTGGCGTGCACTGCGATTTTGTTTTTTGCTGCAACAAAGGCTCGTCTCGTTATTATGTATAGTGTTTTGTCAACAGGCACAAACACATAAACACACAGGTGTATAATAGAGAGTTATTTTGTTCGCCTCCACGCGCGTACGTGTTGTATATACAAAAGTGAAATTTTAATTCCATTTTCAAGTCCGACACAAAAGAAGAAGAGGAGACCGAGCGAGTTTATGGCGCTTTCCGAGAGTATATTATGTGTATAACAGCAGCAGTAGCAGTTCACGCATCAGTCAATGAAATTCTCATCACGTATAGAGCGCGGTGAAAACTCAACGGAAGTGTCCCCTCGCAGTTCGACGAAAACGTGATTATCTCTGCCGGGGCAGCATCAGCAACCCCCGGAATAGAAACGTCACTCCACATTAAAATAACAATGAGAAGAGAGACGCGTCTCTCTCGTCTTCCTCCTCCGCGCGCGCGTGAGTCAATTCCTCAAACTGGCCGAGGTGCACACGACTGAAATTTATCAGTAGTATAAATCGAGGATTTTTTTTTTTTTTGTTCCTTCTTCTTTAACCCTCATCCGTCTCTTTCGTGCATACGCGCGTGACCATAGACCGATCGGAGAGCGACGATAAAAAGTGTGTGTACTTACTCCCTTCTTATTCCGCGGGCTGCAGCTATATTAACGAGTTTCTTTTTCGCGTCTTTGTCGTCTTGGTTTTCGCCGCTATGGTCTAATTTCGGCTGCGGTATACAGTGAAAGAGAGACTGATGCAAAGGCGGAGCTGCAGTACAGGGAAGGGAATCGTCTCGCTGTATGCCCAAGGGGACCTTATAGGACCTTGTCGCTGCGCTCGAGTTTCATGGGAATGCCTCTCTGCATGTATAAATGTATGGTATACACATATCGATATACACACACACACAAACTACTTTTTTCGCGCGCGTATCTTTTTCCTCGCGAGTAGTCTCTCGTTGTTTTTTTTTGGGAAGTGGGCGTACCTCTTTCCGGTTTTCGAGCCATTGTGCAGAAGAGGGCTCCTACAACTTCGTCTTCTTCTTCTTCTTTCTTTGGGCCGTCCTCTGCTCTCCTCTCTCTCTCTCTCTCGCGCTTCGTCTTTTCAGGGGCTCCTTTTGGCCGCTGCTCGCGAAGAATGCACCGCGTGCGTAGCAACGGCGCGTCGGCAGCAGCCTACTCTCTCTCTCTCTCTCCCTCTTCTTGTTCGCGTTCTCCGTGTGTACAGAGAGACTCGCCGAGAGTTTTGCCCTGCAGCGAACGAGAGAGAGAGAGAGGCGCCGAGCATTGCGGTACTCGCTCTTCTCTTCGTATATACCTACGTGTGTGCATGTGTATCCTATCCTCGTATGTGTGTGTGTATATAGAGCCTGTGCATAGTCTAGCGCGAAAATGCGCGAGAATCCCGAGGAGGCAGCAGCTCCTCTCTTGGCTTTTTGTTGTTGCTCGCACGCGCGCGCGCGCCTCCCTTTGTTGCCGCTCAGCTGACACGTTTCCCGTGTATATATAGCGACTCTATAGAGCGAAGATCGTGTGCTTTAATCAAAAGCCACGTCGCGACCCAGTTTCACGGAGCGGTACACGGAATAATTCAATTTTTTCGGATAAAAAGCGCCGGCAGTCGTATATGTATATAATACACACGGCAATCGCGTGCGTGCAAGTTTGCCGCTGTATATACTCCGACACGCAAGTCTCCGAGGGAGGCTATATTACACAGCACCACGCGATTTATGACGGATCTTCCCCCAAAACGAGAGCGTTATACCTTGCTTCGTTAGTGTCTCGGAATATAAATTGTTTAATTGTTATTGTACAAGGCTCTCCTTGCATGTAGTAGTATTATAGAAGTCGGCATACTGCGAAAGTAAAAGTAAATAACACGGCGGCGGCGGCGGCGGCGTTTCGCAAGAGTACGACTGCATATTATTCTCTGTCTATGTATGCATGTGCAGTGGACTCGAATTTCGAATTAGCTCTCAAGAGCTATGAGCCGGGCGCGCGCACGTGCAACAAAGAGCGAATTCATCTGCAGCGCAGCGACGCCGGCACATTGTCGATGATTTTCACTCTATACACATATATAGCTCGATTTTTGGCTACATACACACGTTATATTAGGTATAACCATTGAGAGAGCATACGATATGGCGGCGGTGCGGTGCAGCAAGAGTAACAGAGACAAAGGGACATTTTTTTGTCCCCCCCGCGGGATCAAAGGAGCGTGTACGCACGCGCTTTCTTTCTTTCTTTCTGCTCGCTGGTTCTCTCTCTCATGTGTGTATATTGGGAGTAGTGCGTGCAGCGACAGCTGTGTGTGTGTGTGCGTGCAGCCCGACGTCTAGCGATCGAACGGGTTTTCGACGACGACTTGGCTTCGGGGCTTCACCGCCGCCGCCGCCGCCGCCGCTTATAAGAGTATACCTACTATATACTCGCGCACCGACGAGAGAGAAACGCGCTATATATATACCTATACACACGGATTAATTATTTCCTCAGCCGGGGGCCTTCTTCTTCTCTTTCTTTTCTCTCTTTTTTTGTACATCCCGATGCTCAGAGCTCCTCCACTTTCTGCAGCATAATCAAGCTCCGTCTCTCTCGAGGAAAAACAATTTGCCCTCGTGTTCCGCTCGGCCGGTCGTTTTGTTAATTACAATTTACGAGCAAGCAGCGCGTGTTTATGCGAAAGCTTTGCAGCGGCAGCAGCAACAACAATTTTCCCGATTAATTCGCGCAAAGCTGCTTTGCACCACGCTGACCCACATCTACTCTCTCCCTCGAATATAAAAACAAAGCGCACGCTGCTGTGTATATGTACACACACACTCGTGATTTGCGACAATAATAACTGCCAGTGTAGCAGAGAGAGAGAGAGAGTCTGGCATTTGTAATACCGATGGACTAGCTGCTGCAAACAAATGCATGCATAATACTGGGCTTAATTGAATCGAGGAAATTTCGCGCGCCGAGAGAGATAGATAGACGATAAGGATCGTTCCCATAAGGCGCGCGCAAAAGCGAACGAACAGCGCCGAACGGATAAATATATATTATCTCTATACGTGGGATGTACTTTCTCCAGCATCACGTAGTAGCAGTAGTAGTGCTAATAGCCTCTATGTGTGTGTGTGTGTGTGTCTATATATATAAAGAGCGAAGGGAGGCGAGAGAAAAAGAGCGCGCTTGCGCTTGCCGAGAGAGCGAGAGAATTGCAGACCGTTAGAAAAGAGTGGCGCTTTATCTCGTAACGAGGATCAAAAAGATTCGGGTCGAGGTTAATCTCCATTACCCCGACTGCTGCTGCTGCTGCTGCTGCTGCACCTGTGCGATTAATTTCTCTTCCTTTTTCTCGAACCGCCGCCGCTCTCCGAGATGGCTCTTGCACCACCCACTCACCTTGGATATATCTATATGCCGTTCTTTTATACACATGGAAATCGCTCTCGACTACTGCAAATCTCTCACTATGTCGCGCGTTTCGATGCTGTGTTGCTGCACTTTCTCTTCTTTTCTCTCCTGCGATGCATATATATGTATATAGAGCCTCCGGTAAAACTCGTGAACGTCCCGCAGTCACGTCTTCCTCCCTCGATTGTCTCTATATATATAGAACGCGCGCGCTCGCGATACAAATATTTATCGGTTTTAGTGAAAACTCGAGAGTTTCTCTTCTCTCAACCGAAAACACACAAAGCTGCATGTTATGAAACTATATATAATCCGCCCGCGCGACTCGTCGTCGTCGTCTATATGTATATGATATGATTTATGTAACCCACGGCCCGCGAAAAATAAAAAACAGACCCCGGCTGCTGCTGCTGCTGCTGCTCTGCGCACAATTCATTTGTGCACATACAACGCACTCGCGAAATATGATTAGCCGGTGTGTGGTATGTGTATATAATAATTTTTTAGGCAGATATAACCATAGCAGACGCGCCCTTTCAAAAGCGCGCGCAATTTTTTTCAAATATATATAAATCCAGAGCCGCGAGCTGGCACTCGAATGAATACAAGTACGCTCTCTCTCTCGTGTATAGATGCATCATGATGGTATATATAATAAATTTCAGTCACTTTTGCGTGCGAAAATTCCTGTTTTCATATATACCACCATAGCATGCAGCAGCAATCTTGCAGAGTAAACTTTTAAATTCGTTCCAGAGCTTTTCTCTCGACGCGCGCGCGCTCGGCGCAAAAAGCCGATCGATCTGCTTTTTCGTACCCTCTCCTCGCTTTCTGCAGCTCGCGTAATCAAAAATGTTTGCGGACCTCCTATGTTTGCGCATCGAGAGAGAGAGAGAGAGAGAGAGGACGTGGGCAAGAAGGTGAAACGCGCGCGGTGATTTGCCATTATCGACAAGTTTTGCTCTCTGTTTGCGGAGGATCGGGGGATGAGCTGTGGAAGAAAAAAAAGCGAGAGAAAGAGACTTATATAAGGAGGGGAAGAAAGCTGCCGAATATATGAAAGGGAGAGAAAAGTGTACGGCATCAGGTATAAAAATTGAGGAAAAGGGCTCAGGGAGAGAGAGAGAGAGAGATAGATAGGGCCGAGATAAAAGGTAAGGGGCAAGTTGACACAAGCAGCAGCAGCAGCAGCATAAGCGATATAAAGGTGCAGTGTATCCCTCCTTTATCTGGCCGCGCGATCGGCCTGGCAATTCATCAGCAGACGCGCTGCTCGGTGCGACACACTTTGAGAGCTGCTGCGGATAAATATTTGAGGCCCGGGCAGCTGCTTCTTCTTCTTCTTCTTCTTTGCTTCGCGTCGTGCAGTGCGCTGCTGCTCTCTGCAGTATATTATAGTGTGTGCAGTGCTGCTGTATATGATTCGGGCTTGCGCTCAGAGCTCGTTAAGTCTCTCTCTCTCGGAAATCCACGAAATATACTCGACGCGCAGCGCGGAAGTATTACGGCACAATGGCGGCGAGTTTATTACGGCAGGTTATACCGCGCGCGCGCGATTTCCACGGGGCCATTTTCTGGTTATACGACTGAATGGGGGGGCTAAAATGAGGCTTATAAATTGCATTCCTAGCAGCAGCCCTCGCTCTCTCAGAGAATGTCAGTCTATAACACTCGATTTATGTGCGGCTTCTCTTTTTCGGAAATAAATTTACGGCCCTTTTAATACCAGCGCAAGCGTGAGGCTACTGCTTTGTCCCTATGCGATGTCGCCTTGTTCCCCTATACTGTATGTAGGAAAATAAAAATAACGCCGCCGCATCATATAGTTGACTCGAGTGCAGCCGGCCGAGAAATCCTTCGCATCAGGAGTGTATCGGTACAATTAGGCTCACTCTCCGCTATACTGTTGTTGTTTGCTCATTTTATCTCTCAACTGCGTAATTTACGACGCATCTGCAGTAGGATAATGCTGATGCCGAAGAGAAAAACGTTTCCTTTTTTTTTCATCAAGCTGACGCACAATAATTATAAAAGCCCGGCGACCTCGAAACTGGAGCTGTGTATATATATGCCGGTGTAACGCACAGTGCAGTGGTATACGTGTGTTTCGTGAGCCTAATGGGAGCGCGCTCGGGATATCGCTGAAACAGCAGGTATACACGTGCGTCTAATGAGTCCGCCGACTAATAAGCCCTCTCTCTAAACAAATCCTACTCCGAAATATGTATGCACTGCTGAGAGAGAGCAAAAAAAGGAGAGCACAATCAACGGGAAGTAAAGGATCTCGTCGAAGGAAGAAGAAGAAGAAGAAGAAGGAGAAGGAGCTGATGCTTTTTGCGCTTTTCATTGTACGCGCGGCGGCGCGATAGTTTTTTTCTCGTCAACGCGTCCGGTGTGTTTTTCAAGAGCTGCTGCTGCTGCTCTTGGGCACCATTATCGGAAGGGCAGTAGTAGTAGTCGATCTGGCAAAAAGCTGAGGTGCATCGGCCTAGAACAAACGACGAGGAGCAACAAGCGACGGCGCGCGGTGCTTTCGAATGTGACTAGACGAATCGGTAGTCGCTAGTCCGTTTTCCCCATTGTTCGACTTGCCTCCTCCCGTTTCTCTCTCTCTTGCTCTCTATTGTCCCTCGGAAAAATTGAAAGAGCCTCGGATATTCTCTCTGCGCTACAGCCGGTACCTAGACTAGCGGAGAAACTGCTGCTGCTCTGCTCGGATATAAAAAGAAGACAGAGAGAAGGTAAAAGAGTAGTAGTAGCCGAGACGACTGAAGAATCCAAGGAGGAGTACGAGGGTGCAGTATAGCAGCAGCAGCCAAGTGTCTCGCCTTTTCGACAGTTGAAACGTCTACTTACAGCCTCACTCTTTCTCTCTGCAGCAGGCAAGTTTTTAAGGATTGAAAGACTAGCTTCTTCTTGCGCGAACTTGGCTAAGAGTACCCTTTGCTGCTGCTGCTGCTGCTGAAAACTTGTGCTGATGCGTATATAGTATATCAGTTGCCAAAGCAGATAAAGAAACTGTCTGTCTCTGCACAGGGCATTAAAAAAGTATAGATACTGCGATCACGAAGGTGTTGGCGCAATGTATATACAGTGGCGGAAAAAATTTAATTAAAGCCAATTGCGAGAAATTTTATTCTGGGACCTGCTGCTGCTGCTGCAGGTGCGCAGTAGCAGCAGCAGCAGGAGAAGCAATAAAAATAGATGAACCGAAAATCCAATTTGTTCTTTAGAGCCACAATCAGCCGAAGAATGCCAGCACTCGAGAGCGCCGGAAATTAAAGAGAAAGTCGGTGAAAAGGTAAATAACACAACGGCAGCGCGGGGCTATATATATATATACACGGCGATGGACAAAGAAAATGAGACGACGGCGAGTAGTATATAGCGTGAGCAGCGTAGTGGCAAATATGGGGGATAGACGTCAGACACGGTGAAAAGAGGGATGAGGGGTGTGTACAATATCGAGAGAAAGAGAGGAGGGATCGTCCAGCGCTAAACGCGTTTGGCCCAAATTTCACGGCTATACTGCTCCGCTTATATTCTCCCAAAGCCCCGGATTCATGCACATACATCCTTTTTTAATACTGTGTGTGTGTGAATTTTCCTTCTTTCTGCCACCGTTGGAAAGTTTGCGCGCATCGATCGTCTCGTTTCACACAGCGGAATGCAGAGAGAGAGAGAGAGAGAGAGAGAGAGAGAGAGAG